>PVJO010005841.1:0-94669 GCA_004026905.1 Hystrix cristata | reverse complement strand
CACCTTTTTCGGGTTGCTTCCCGACTCGGCAGTCTGCCCTCGTGCCTCGCCCTGAGTGTGCACAAGCCGAAGACACCTCAATAACCGGCCTCTCAGCAGGGCCTGCAGATCGACCTGGGTTTCAGCACCTTCTGATGTGATCCGCGATTTCATCTGCCAGCAGCCACCCAGGGCACGAACCACGCCAACTCCAACCACAGCTCTGGTCCTGCCAGGCCCCGGAGCTCAGACCCGGGCTCTTTCCAAGATTGCAGATCCCACAGCTGAGGTTCCGAACCAGTGGGTCGGGCCTGTCACAGCTGGACTGTGACAGTGACTGCTTCTGGGTCAGAGTAATGTACAGGGCAATCCTGTAGGAACCCGGCTGAGAGATGGGTCCTCAGGTGGGGTTCCCCTTGGGAGGCGCAGTCCTGTCCCCTTCATCTTTTCTAGCTCTCCGTCCCTGGTCCAGTGCTCTTCGAAGGGTACCAGGCTTTCCAAAAGTCTTCCTCCTGTTGTCTCATGTCAACTAGAAACTGTCCAGGGTTAGTGGTTTTGTGAATGCGATGGAGGTTACTTCACTCCTGATATTATTTCCTGAGCGATTCCCGTTGTTTCAACAGGGCGGCCAATGATGCACCTTTGGTGACCTCCTCACCTGGAACACCCAGGAGTTCATGAAGCATGGACAAGAGTGAATGAATGAGTAAGTCATTGACAGCGATCTCTTCGCAGTTTCTTCCTTCTTTGACAGCTCGGGAAGGCAGCATTGTAGTCCTTTCACAGTCCCACAAATTTTACATATTTACTTGTAAACATTTATATGCCACGTGGGTGAATATGCCATGGTGTAGACAAATCACTGTGCTATACACTGAGCACTTCCCTTGTGCCACACACCAGGCCAGGTCCAGAGTACTAAGTGGCTTGTTCTGAAGATATAGCACCTGTGGAAATGCCCTGATGCCACTGCCCAGGCAGCTGGAATTGGGCAAATCACATAAACTTTCAGAACATTAATTGTTTTTGTTTGTTTTTCTTGTACTGGGCATTGAGCTTAGGGCCTCATGCAAGTGCTTTACCACCAAGCTATGTCCCCAGCCTTTTTGAAAGTTTTCTTTTGAGACAAAAGCTTGCTAAGTCGCCCAGGCTGACCTTGAACCTGTGATCCTCCTGCCTCAGCCTCCTGAGTAGCTGAGATTACAGGAGCATACTGCTGCACCCAGCCAGAACATTAGTTTTTGCACATGTGTGTGGTCACAGTGCCCTCCTCATGGTGGGTGTAAGAAGGGAAGGAGAGACAGCTTGTAAAATAGGAGGTTATAATGCCTTTCACAACCACAGCACGACAATCTCTCCCAGTCACTGTAAAGACTCTGACGGTCATTTTCATGTTCCTTCATTGTGGCCACTTGGCTGTATTACTGCTTAGTGGGCTGCCTGGGCTCTTTTTGCACACGTGGTCAGCACACTGCTTGGCCCCAGCCAGTATTGATGTGAAGGACTTCAGCTCCTTTCCTGTCTGTCCAGCAAGCCCTTGTACCAGGCAGTGGGCAAAGTGTCGCTCTGGGGACAAGGAGGGGAGCCCAAGGAGCATGACAGCCAGAGACAGAGACTCTGGGGATATGGGAATGTCCTGGCATCGCCCACTCCATCCTCCTGGTGTCCAGGAACTCAGCTTCCTCCCGTAATATTTTCAGGATGGAAACAAATAACATGGAGATGGAGAACTAATTGCCTCCTGAGTTAGCTCCCCCTTCTGTGAAGCAGCTTTAATTGTTTAAAGTCTTGCTTATATGGTGCTCTAGGGAGCCCTGCTATGAATTTTGTTCCCAGCAAGCCTGGAACATTGAACAGACTCGTGGTCTCGTATCCCTCTTTATTGCACTTCTGGTCTTTCTAACACCACTCCTGCATCTTGGGTTTCCTCTTTCTAGTGTGAATATATTCAGCTTTTGTCTTTGGTGAACAGAACTGCGTCCAGTGGACAATGGCTGGGAGGGTGACGATCTTCTCCAGTGTGGCACAGCAGGACTTGGGCAGCAGTGGTTCTAGATATGTCTGTGTTCACAGCCTACTTTTATGTACTAGAATAGCACAGTAGAGTCACGGTAGAGCAGTACAGTATCTGAATGGATCAAAAACATCAAAATACCATGAAGAAAGTAGGGGCGTGGTTCTCAACCACAGCATGGCAGTGTTTTGCAGTCTCCACAAAGCCCTGGCCCTCACCTCCCTGTCCCCTTGGCTGTGGGACTGAGCTCAGGAGCCTGATGGGACTCTTTCCACTTATGCACCTGGCACTCTTCGGCATGTTCCAGTGGACAGGCACTTCTCCTTAGGCAACCTCTGACTTAGGTTTCTCCTTCATTCACAGCAAGAATTGCCATGGTGCTCTGGGGAGCTTTAGCACGGACGGGTGGAACAAGTGTCTTCCACTGCGCCAAAACTCAAGCGAGCACACGGGTCAGAGCACAGTCACCCTGGAGTCACTGCTGGCATGACAAGGCCCACAAGTCAGAAGCACAGGGACGCGGGAGAGGCGGGGGGTCTGGCTTCTGTCCCCTGCCTCCTCCCGCACGTCCACTGCTTTGGATCCTAACCATTTACAGGACAGGTCCCAGTTAAAAATAACTCAAAGTGAGTCATTCACGGTTTCAGTTTTCTATCTGCTTCCCTCCTTCCCCCCAATCTCGGCATGACAGGAAGCAACGATTTCCCCCACACAGCACGCAGTCTGAACATATTAACACGTCCTGGAGCACGTCCACACTGGAGGGTGAAATGCCACTCTGAGCTCTACAAAGCTCTTTCTAAAAAGTATTATTATGAAAGCGAGGCATGCTTATCCCACTGAAAGAATGAAATTCGGAAAACACAGAAGATGTTACAAACGTCAACGATAACGTCAAAGCTCAGAGACAGAGAAACACAACACAGTTTGGCTTCTTTTGTTGCAGCAGTTTTCCAAAGCGATTATCAATGTCTTTGGTTACCCACACAACTCCAGACGTGCTGAACAGACTGCTGTGTACCCTGATCATTATTTTTTCTTTCTAAGTCTATATTGTATTTTGATGGCTCATGAAAAACATTTTAACATCATCAGTGTTGAATGGCTACAGGACATCCTGTTGTATTTCTCTACTATATACAATTCATGTCTTACAGGAAATTGTGACATTCTACTGTTACAAAGTATATTTCCATATCCACCTATGTACCCAGATCTTTGTGAGCTGTAGAAGGCCAACTCTGTCTGTTTTATTTACCACTGTTTAATTTGAATGTAGCACATTGTTGACAGAAGGCAGATGCCCATTGTTTGAACAGGGACTGTCTTATCTGTCTGTCTCTAGAAGCCATTACCACTACTCCAGCCTGAGTGACTGCTAGTTAGAGTCACATCCTGTATTTTACACGACAGCCCTACAAGTATGCAATTTTGAGGTCAAAGGGCTTGGCAAAGTTCTAAAAGAGGATCTGGGGCACAGAAGCTAGAATCTGTCTCTGGCCCGCAGAGGGATAATGTGGAACCTGTCGAGGACTATCTTGCTTTGAAGGATACATTTTGGTATTGGGAAATCAAATGCGGTTTCTGGTTTAATGGCTTACAAGGTGTTCTAAATAATGAAATGGTGTCTATTCGTGGCTCACATTTTGATGATAGCATACCCTTTTATTAATCCCACATATTTAATGTGCCCTCTCTCGTGCAATTAAGAATCTCATTATCACTACACAGATGGTCTTTGCCTACAACAGGGGAAGTCCATCCATTTAATATGATCCAACCACTGCCAACCACCCTCTGGATTCTGGACCCCATGCTGAGTCTTGGCAGCAGAGGTGTCTAAGATTCACCTTAACTTCAAGATCTGTCTAGCACAGGAGGATGGAGAGGTAATTGCAGAATCCAGTGCCTGGTTTATAAAGGCAGAGTATACATAGCCGTTGGCTGGTGAATGGATGGATGGATGGCAGATGGATAGATGGATGGATAGATGGAATGTAGTGAGGGAAATATTGGAAAATAGATGTAGAGGATGTACAAGACCAAGGAAGGCTCCCAAGAAGAGGTAACATTTAAATGATTAATAGAAATTTACCAGGTAGAGAAACAAGGGGAGCTAGCAGAGCCTGTCATGCTAGAAAGTTTACAGTTAAAAGGGGAGGGACAGAAGGTTGCGGCTGGAATTGAAAGGGTTGGCAGGCAGGCATTACAGGGAGGGATGCTTGTATTAACCTCTGGCTGATCGTGGAAGATCTGTTGAAAGGTTTGGTTTCTCCAGAAATGGAGTTTAAGATTAAAATGCAGGTGCACGTAAGTGTTTGGGAATGGATCTTAGGAAGTGAGATGCAGAAGTAGAATGGGGAGGTAGGGAAAGGAGGAAGAGCCCACCCCTTGGGGACCCCGCAGAACAGACCCCAGGGTCCCCCATGGAGGAGCAGGAGCCCAGCTGACCCCCAGCTCCCATCCTGCCAGTGCTGAGAAGATGCTCCTGGGGATGGAAAAATGCTCCAGGGCACTCCTGCCCCAAACAAGGGCCAAGGTGCAAGCCAGCAGCTCCTTCAGGCAGAGCGTCGTGGCCATCTGCTATCAAGAGGTGGACTGCAGGCCCATCCTCGGGATAGGGACAGGGAAAGGGATGCGGGCGGGTCTGCTGCGAAGCCCCATGGGCCATGGGCTGGATCTCAGGAGCCACCTCTGTCACTTCACAAGGAAGACAATCCTGTTCCAACAACTTCACCTGTCAGCCGTTCCTGCCTGGGTGTTCGCTGGGTCCTGAAGTTAGCAAGGTGCTTCCTCCCTGCTTTACCTGTAAGGCTCTCTTGTTTCAGGGTCACCCATTCGGTGGGGACCCCTGAGAGCTCAATCTCCAATAGGTCTCTCTCCCTCTTATTTGCTATGATAGTGAATTGATCCCTGGCATATATTCGTTATAGATGTATACATAGCTACATGTGTGTATATTATTTACACACACGTGACTATATATTTGTTTGCTATTTCGCCACATGTCTATGCCTGAGGACATGGCCTGTTTTGTCTGTCCATTGCATGTAGTATGCTCACCAGCATATAGTATGTGCTAAATAAAAGCCTACTGGGTGATCCACTAAAGTCCACCACCTGCCTGTGCACCCACGCAGCCCCTCACTGCCCCACGAACAGACCCAGGCCTCCAGGTCTGACCTCTGCCACGCTGTGGGTTGACATGGCTGAGGATGAGTCCTGAACAAGAGCAAGGAAGACTAGCCTCTCCTTGGCCTTCTGCAGGGGAGACAGGACTCGGCATGCACAGCCTTTTTCTCACCATGGGGTGGGCTCTTGGGAGCAGGTTTCCCTTCAGTCACTGCTCCTGAGGCTTAGAATATTTGCCCTCCTTAATGCACGCCGGACTGGACAGGTCTCCTAATCACCTCAAATCCAGGCTTTTGGCCTCACTACTGTAATGAATTCTTTGGGAGGCTGAGACTCAGGAGCCCCTGGGAAGCACAGATTGCAGGTAAACTTTGTATTTGCTAACTCTAGCCACCCTGCTGGGATGGATCTGATGGAGGCCTGGAGAGAAGGGTGAGGTGGGCTTCGCCCCTGCCCCTCCACAGCCTAGTCGGCCCCTCAGAGGCCAACATAGCTCCATATTCCATCAGGAAAGACGGTCTGAAGCCGAGTCATGTCCATGCTCCAAAAATAGTTGGGTGGTCAGAAGCCACGGGCAGATGGCGGAGCTCCACCTGCTGTTTTCCTCCTTGCTTCCTGACCTACATTCGTGGTTCACAGCACTGGTTTCGAGAAAAACCCATCAGAGTGGATTTTACTGGTATCTCTGCCAAACACGCAACTTTTTACTATAAACAGCTTCTCTTTAGTAAGTTTTCATCTTTTAAATCTCAAAATGGGTTGATGTTCATAGTCCATACCTCACACAGGTGTCACGATAAATAAGATAAACGAGTCATCGCTTTTCAGCAGCGTGCTTGTGAAAGTTAAGCATGGAAAAATATATCGCTTTCTTAATTCTTTTCTCTATTATGCATATAGATTGAGTTAGTAATTATATATACAGATTTAGATTAGAAAACTTGCTACCTTGATCTATTTTGAAATTCATTCATTGATCAATTTAACTCTTCAGAGTCATGGAAAACATGGAGCTGGGCATATGGAGAGCCGAGGGGCTTTGGGGAAGGTGGGGCCCCAGGGTGGGTTGCAGACCCCCTTTCTCCCTTGTCACCACCTGCTCTCAGGTTTGGCTGTACCCAAGGCTTGCAGCTCTCTCAAAGTACCATGCTCTCCTGGGCTTCTGGGCCATGTTTCCTGGCTACTGGGGAAAATCCTATTTATCCGCAAGAACTCTGTTAACAAATTGCTCCTCCCCACCCCCAAATAATCATTTCCCTGTGAATTATGCCATCGGTTCTCTTACTGCAGACTCCACAGTTCACTGACACGTTTGGTTGCTTGTATGTCTCCTGCACAGAACTGGGAACCACCTCATGTCTTACCCATCTTTGTCTCTGCAGGCCCCATTACAGGGCCAGGCCCAAAGGAGACACTGTTTATGGGACTATTTCAACTGACCTTTCCATTCACTCACCCCCAGAAGGAGTGTTTAATGTTTGCTCTGGAAGGCAGCGAGGAGCCTGATTCTGAAACCTCCTCTGGTGGGCCTACGCATGGATGCCACTATGTCTTTGAGACAAAGTAAGGCAAGACTTGTCCTTGTGCTCGCTTTGGTAGCACATATACTAAGACTTGTCTTTGCAAAGGTGAGCCTCCCTTTCTACCAGCCCATAGCCCCACCCCAAGCTAACCTCAGAATGATAGATCACACAGGAAGCCACTTCCAGGCTCTTCTGATGATGCAGGAAGCCTCTGCTTTCCCCTCCTTGTTGGAACAAAGCCCAGCTCTGAAAAGCAGCATGTCCAGAAGTCAGGACGGCACCCCGGTGGCCCCTCTGGCCAGCCCTCTGACACGGGGTGTCCCTGTGGAGTCTGGCATTTAGGAGAGAGAACAGGGTGTGGAGGTTTATCCCTCCACCGCCTCAAGACCGCCCTCCGAGAGTGGGAAGATCTACCATGTGTAAGGAGGCAACCTGGGGCAGAGACGGACACCCCTGGCAGACGCTCGCTTGTGATTGCTATGAGAAACATGATTGTTGCGTGGCCATTTGACTTCAGGGTTAACTTTTACAGCCATGTAACTTCTTAAAGATGTGAACCTGGAGTTATTATAAACTCAATTTAACCTGAACATAGACAGAGAAAATTAAAAGTGTAAGACAGGCATTTTATTTATGTAATTTGACTATCTGCCTCTTTAAATCTAGGCTAGATAGTCTAACGAGATCATTCCTAATACTACAGTTGAAAATGGCTGAGTGTTGTGTGCCAGACCTAATGCTTGCAGCTCTCTCAAGGATCATGATCTCCTGGGCTCACTCTTCTGACCACCTGATACACATTAAGAGTTTTCTCATCTTACAAATGAGTAAACTGAGACTTGGGTTAGAAAGGTTATAAATCGGCTAACAGCAGCATCAGGAATTGAACCCACATTTGCAAAATGCAAAGCCCGAGGCACCGCCCTCTACTTTCACATGACTGCATCTACCGCTAAGTGTCTGTATTTCATAAACATAATTGGTCAGTGGCATCTCCTCCTGCCATGCAAAAGGGGGCGAATACTCTAAAGCGGGGGACACAGACATGAATGCCAGACAGATTCTATGCACACAAAATAAAAAACGAAACTGAAGATGAACAGTAGCCAAACGTGTCTCGAGGGTTGATTTTCTTGTTACTTTACACTAAGAGATATTACTGACAGTCTAACTGCTGGGTCATGCTACAACAAGAGGTCCACCCTTCCAGCCTGGGCACAAACAGCTGGGTATCAGAAACGCTCCAGAGGGGCAGAGGTCACAGGATTGGTTTGGAGATACTGTGAAAGACCCAGTCAAGTGTGGCACAGATGGGTGCTGTTTGATGAGAACGTCCCTGTGCACCCCTTTTTCTTGCCCATCTGCTTGTCTTAGCAAGCACTGAAATATGCACAAGGTAATTATTCTGTTACCTATTGCTCTGAAGACCACCACAGTGTAGACAAATTCACAGGCCCCATTTGCTGGGAGCCGGCACTGTGTTAACAATTCCTGACACATCTCACTAAGCTTTGCTGAGGGGGGAGGGGTGATTATGCTAGTTTTACATGCGAGGAAGTTGAATCTTAGAGAAATGAAGCAACATAAGAGCATCCAGTAAGGTCCTGAGCTGGGATCCTAATGCTGGTCAATCTCACTCCAAAGACTCTTAACTTCTATGCCACAACAAAGATGAACTAACATATACTAATTTAGAGGGCTGAATTGAGTAACTACATACTCTTAGATCTGCATTTAACGTGCTTTGTGAGTTTCAAAGCACCATCACATTCTAACAGTGACACCTGATGCTCTGTGACGTTCTCCCGTGTCAGGTTCTTTTCTTAGAGCTCTGGGGCTGTAACATTCCTATTCACGCTTTGATCCTCATTATGAAGATGGGGAAAAAAGAGGTCCAGGGAGGTGCACTTGATCAAGTAGAGAAATATTCTTGTCATTTCTTATTTCTTCCTCTCTGCTTTTCCCCCCTCTGCTTTGAGCAGAGTCCAGGATAACTTTACTTCTCTCTCCTTGGCACGGCCAGCAAACTCCATGAAGGGAGCTAAAGCCCGGGTCCAGGCTGCTTGGAAAGAACCATGTGTGAGGTCCTTCTCATCTTTTGGTTGGCATCTGTCCTGAGTTGATTACTAACTTGGGAAGCTGAAGTGGTTTCAGAAGAAATAGGTATCCATCAGCTACCGGGTCCACCCATTTGTCCAACTCATTAGCATTAATTAGCTTCTTCAGGGCACTGGGCAGAGTTGTGGGCAATGTGGAGGATTCTCGGGAAGGGAGGGTTAGTTTTCAGAACCAAGTGAGCTTAGAGCTGTGCAGCAAGGCCCGAGGGAGGGGCAGGAGGGGCAGATTCTCCCTGCGGACCACGTGCACAGCCAGGTTCGTACTGGCTGCTGTGTGATGTCTGATACAGTCACCATGATAACACTGTAGTGCAGCCTCCCTGGCCCCGGACTGTGAGGGGAGATCTTCAAGCAGGGCATTGCCGGCAGGTGCTCCCAGGAGCAGAGGAGAAAGGAGCAGAGAGAGCAGCTGAGCTGTGGGGGCACTTGGCAGTCAGCGAGGGGCTCCAGAACTGGGCTAGCCCTTCGGAGGGTCTCTTGTGGAGGCAAGGGATTGGCCTTGGTGGCTCTGCGTCCAACAGGAAACACACCTGCCAGCGAGGGGCAGAAGCCTCGGTGGACACAGCTGCTTCGCTTTCCTGGCTTTTCCCAGGAGAGGCTGCAACCACAGCGGCTGACGCCCCTGGGAGCCAGGGGAAGCACGCAGCTCGGTCCAGAAGGGTGCCCTATGCTCCCCATCCCACCAGTGCCACAGTTATGATAGGCGACATTTATCGAATACTTATTATGTGCCACGCACTGTTCAAATGTTTTGCACAGACTGAGTCGAGCCTCACAATACCCTGGCATGCGAAGAATAATGACTACATCACCCAGGGAGACTGACACCCAGCTGAGAAAGAAATCATAGAAATCAGGATTCAAATTCGGGAAGTCTGCTCAAAGACAGAATGCTTGATGACTGTTGTTAACTGGCTTTCTTCCTCTCTAAGAATTTGAAGAAGGGGATCTTGGTGGGGGGAATAGGTTAGAGGAGGGGATGCTGACGTTAGAGTAATCACTAAAGAAGTTTTCACTCAGGAAGAAAAGAGCGGCAGCAACATGAAGAAAACATAGTAGCTTGCATGAAGACAGATAGAGACCTAGAGATCATGGAGGAAGATCTGTATGCAGAGGAAACGCTGGGTATACCTCAACTTACAGGAGAAGCGGTGGGCTACATCACCTTACAGAGGAAATCGGAATCTTAGGGGAGGAAAGGCCCATCCCAGGAGCCCCGGATACCCGAATCTCTGAACAGAACCCTACTCCGACTGCTCTGGGAGATCTTGAAGAAAGAACACAGCCATTTCAGACCCACCAGGCTCCCACAGTGGCTGCTCCTATCTGTCCACCCTCCCTGAGAGCTCACACGTAGGATTATTGAAAAAAGCCATGAGTTAAATCTCCTAATGACTCCTCCTCATGGCTTTCAGGATCAGAATCAGGATCAGGATTCTGATTTGGGCATGATTGTTTACATGGCTGCTGTTGGGTACCAGAAGAGGAGGAGGAGGAAGAGGAGGCACAGGGAATGGATAGCTGAGGTGCCCAGGCATATTTTGAGCAGGAGTGAGCGACCAGAAAAGGAAAACAGCTGAACTGATCAGGCATGGAGTGAACCCACGCACAGCAATCGGCCAGCTGGGGGGAAGATGTGCCAAGGGAGGTAAGATTGGTTCATCCACCTCACCCCAGGTTCAACAGTGCACCACCTTTGACTGTGTGATTTTCTGCTTTCTCACATCCGACTATAAATGCCAAATCATCACTGAGTAATATTTTTAAATCGGATAATGATAATGACATGACGGTAATAAATAGTAATAATAGCAACCAACATTTGAATTTTCTATTTTCTATGTGTCGGAGAGCATGCTAATCCTCTTACACGATCCTCTTTATAAAACACCGTATAAAACCATGGAGATGAGCATTATCATCTTTTACACATGGACAAATAGGGTGCAAGGAAGCTAAGAAGTTGCTCAAGGTCTCTTACTTGGAATCCAGAGACACTCGGGTGAACACCAGCTCCCGAATCTAGACCCTCAGCTCCCACTCCTTTCCCACAGCTTAAATGCTCCCTTTCGGCCCCCTTTTACCTTCTTTCCTTGATTCCTTTGTTCGTTCTATAAAAATTTTTTTTGGTACTGGAGACTGAACACACAGGTGCTCCACCACTGAGCTACCGCCCCAGCCCCTTTTATGTTTTATTTGGACACAGGGTCTCAGTAAATTGCCCAGGCTGCCCTTGAAAGCACAATCCTCCTGCATCAGCCTCCTGAGTAGCTATGATTACAGGCCTGCTCTGCTGAGTTCAGCTCTACAAATGCCGATCAACCTGCACCGGGGTGCGGGTACTGGCCTCAGGGGTGAAGACACAGAGAAGAGGAGTCGCAGTACCCTTGCCTTCAGGGGCAAAGCAGCCTGGGGTTGGATTTCGGCTAAATAGTTAACGCCAAGGGCAGCGCCAGCACGGAATCTGCCTGGCTGCTGGAGGAGTCGGCTGTGTCAACACAAGACCCTGCTCTGCCCGAGGAGCGCTGCTCTCCTGAACAAGCCCGGGGTGGCCTCGGCTCGTGGAGAAGAAAGCCGCCAGCAGGGCCATGTTGTGGAACTTGGTCCCTTCACACCAAGCAGAAACAGGCTTTGCCATCACAGCCCAGCACTGAGGAGCAGGGGCTTTGTATCCGAAAAGAGTGCTCGTACCAGTGCTTCCTTCAATAACTATGTGACCGGGATCAAGTTACTTCACCTGTCTGGGTCCCCGTTTCCTTCTTAAAATGAGGACGTGACAATGTCTACCTCACAAGAAAGGTACGGAGCTTACCAAGCTCAATCTACTTTAGCTTTTCTCTCCTCGAGGGCTGATATATTTATTTGACGATGATTGAGCAAATGAACTCTGTCCCAGAGGCCAAATTCAGCCTGTACAATATTTATGATAAAGGTGATTTCTTCAAGCCAATCATGATTTACTGGAAAGGAGTTAAAAGTAACTAGAACAAAGAGCAAGGGAGGTTCATCAGTCATAGGCGTAGCTTGGAAGAAGTGTGTGTGTGTGTGTGTGTGTGTGTGTGTGTGTGTGTGTGTGTGTGTAACCTGCAGCATATTGTTGGCATGAGAAATCCTGGCTAGTGGCACCAGAGGCTCCTGGAGAGGTGGTGCCCCTGTTCCAGGCCTTATCTTGGGAGCATGTTTGCAACTTGGGGAGGCAACGGCTCCCTTCCCAGGCCAGCATTTGGAGAAATGGGGTTTTAACCTCGGCAGGGAGCCCCCAGGCACCGCCCTTCCCGCTGACGTGCCCGTGCAGTGAATCCTACTCCTTTAATTATTCATGAACGACGTGTTACAGCCACTCTGTTGTCTTTAAATTTTCAGAAGTTCTGTGTCCTAGCATTGCAGGCCCCTGGGAACCGAGTGTCTTCTCCAATGAAGCCTCCCTTATCCTGGGCACCAGGTGGGGCAGGCAGAAACAGTGGGGAGGACAGATGTTTTTAAAGCCCTTGCTGTGGGGTAGCACCAAGGCCGGTGGCTTGGGAATCCCTAGTCCTGGGTGTTTGGGTTCAGACTTGGCCTTCTGGCTATTTAATAGTGTGACCTTGAAACAGCATGGAAAGTATGAACCTAAGAAGTCGTAATACCTAAATTCCTGTGGGTATTAATTACATACCCGAAGCCCCTCTAGGTCTACCAGGAATACCCAAGGCTGGCACTAATGTCTCCCCACTCCACAGATGGGGAAACTGAGTCTTAGAGTGTTTTGGGGAGATAGGGCGGGGACTAAACCCAAAGACACTGACTCAAGAGCTCCTCATTGTCACACACTGCCACAGGCAGGACTTAGCAACAGTTAAATAGGTAACATTCTCAAGGCCTAGTGCATAGTGGGTGACTGGAGGAAGTTAGGAATGTTTTTGCTTCCTTCCAACTCTGTGATTCCGTGCACTGAGGGACGATGACTCAGGGTACCTGGGCTGTGGGATGGCACAGGCACGATAGACAGGCACAGGGGCCATGAACGGGGACCTCAACCAACTACTACAGTGCTATACATCAGGTTTAGATCAAATAATCCAGGCCCCATGGGCCCTGACAGATCGAAGGCCTCCAGGAATGATCCCTCTGCTCCACAGGGACTGATTCAGTAACAGGGCCCTCTTTAGCTCAGCCAGTAATTCTTCCAGAATATTTTTAAAGGTTCACAACAGACAGCTTTTTGGTCCTCAAACATTACTGCGCTTGTTATGTGGCAGGCACCAGGCACATAGAGAAGATCTAGATGCTCTGATGAGGGGCTTCTAACTTGGGGGAATGGGATCAAATAAGCAAACTGACACTGAATGATAATAATAACAATAACAGCTAAGATTCCCCTTAGGCTCAGTCCTATCCTGTGTTACGTGCCTCTGAAGCATTGGTTCACTTAGCACGCACAGGCAGCCTCTGATGAATGTTCACCAGATCCTTCTTATTCCCAGTATGTCACTAAGGAAACAGAAGCTAAGTAGCTGCTCCAGCTATGGACTCTGAACATGACCTAACTCTAGGCCCCAGGTCACAAGCCATTGCCCAGAGGACAGCAGAAGGAGGAGGGGGAAGACAGTGCGGCTGTGGGGACCGAAAAGCCAGGACCACAATGAGGAGTCTAGGGAAGACCATGGTAGCTGCTCATCCCAGGAATCTGAGCAGTTCAACAGCAGAAGCTTCTCATCTTCCCTGCTCATAGAGTCCACTTGGCAGTGGGGCGGGGCCTGGATTGAGGCAGGGAGTCCCCAGCCCAATGCAAGCTGTGCTGTATGCAACACAGGCTTCCAGGTTGGACTCAACACCTACAGGAAACAGGAGAGCAACTCTGCCCGCATCCCACCAGCCCAGACTCAGGCAGAGGTCCCAGCTAGACGCAGGGGTGGGGGGCAGACAGGTAGCTTACACAGCAGTCCCCGGCTGGGCAGCTGGTTTCCAGAAGCAGAGCAGAGAGCATGTGCCCAGCTAGCCATCCTTGCCACACTCCTCCCAGAAGCCATCGAAGTAGAGGGGAAGAGAGAAGTGCCCAGGGAGAGGGTGGAGGGGGTGGGGTGAGGCAGGTGATGTGGGGCACGCGGGCCAGGAAGCAAAGGAGACTGAACTCACCCACGAACAAGAGCCACTGTGGCTACAGAAAGAGGTGACAACAGCAGAGAGGTGGGTTGACAGAACCATTCTGGCTTCGAGCAAAGAGTTAAAATAATACACACAGGAAACTGTGGGCAGGAAGCCAATTAAATGGCTGCTAGAGTTATGTGGGTGAGAGAGACTGGGCCTCAGATGAAACAGCAGCCAACAGGACAGAGCGCAGGTGGATGTGAGACATGTCCTACTGTCTGGAATTCTTTATGTGAAGGCCCCTGCTCCCCAGCTTCCACTTCTGATGAACCCCAACTCCCTCCACTTCTAACAAATCCCCACCCTCTCACGGATGCCCGCCCACCCCCACTTTCACAAAGGCCCTCTACCTCCACTCTTGTCCAAACCACCTGCTTGTCACCCCCAAAGTGGACTGCAGATGCCACTTCCCTAGCGAAGCCTTTCCCGGATGCCGTGCCCAACTCTAGCTCAGGGCCGTTCTCTGTTAAAACACTCACAGCAGCCAGTATGTTCTTTGTAACGTGTGGCCAGGTCATCCGTGTGATTATGTGTTTTATATGCCCACCCGTGTTTCACAGCACTTCTCATCGAAGGAAGAGAAACTGTGTTATTCTCTGTTGAATTCCTAGTGCTTAATTCATTGTCTGGACCAGAGGAGGTCCTCACTACATGTATTTACGGAGTGAATGAATGAATGAATGAGTCACTGGATTCAGAAACTCGCGTGATGGAGGAGAACTGACCATGGTTCTTATGTTGTTGGGTTAAGTAGTTGGGTAGACGTTAGCCAATCGTAGTTTTGTTTTCAACCGAGCAGACTCCCATAGTAAAGCTGTAAATGACCGTGTCTTTTCTGCTGAAATCACAAGCCCGCCTATCCTACATGTCACACTGCGGATCCTCACTCACCTCATGTTACTGAAGTTCACTGTTAAGGCGACGCGTGGTTAACCAGTCACTGGGGGCAAACACCAGTGTGAACCCCCTCACTGCACTCTGCCCCTCCCTTCTGGGATTGCTCCTTTTGTGGGCAGGAAAGAGCAATTGCAAAATGCCTCACTCATAATGGATAGAATGTGTTCCTTGGGCTGTTCCTTGGCCATTTATCTCTGTCTTCAAATTAAATCTTGCTTTTCTCTCCAAGACCCTCGCCCTGCTCGGGTGCATGCATCCAGGGTAGCTTTTCTCCATCTGCCTGTCTCTTCCTCCACATGTCTTGGCCGGGACCCTGGGGACAAAATCACACCTGAGCAGGAGGACCTCAGCAATGCTTTATCTGGTCCTTCTCATGATTTGAAATAGGAGCCAAATTAGAAGAGACAGCTGTTTTTAGGTTAGGTAAAATGAAGACGGTACCATGGGCATGGAAGAGAGATACACATGAGAGGGGATGAGAAAATTCTACAACCTTTTTCCCTTAGCCAATAATTCCTTGGCTGAAAGAGTAACTGTCTATCTGTCTTTCCCTCCAACTCTCTATCCTGGAATAATTTGGCTTTACCGAGAGATGGAAAAGATAATACTTCCTGTGTAATTTTAACCCACATTTCTTAATGGTAATGCCCTACGTTGCTATGATGTGTACGCAGAACTGGGGAATTAACGCTGTATTAGTAACTAAATGACAGACCTCATTTGGATCTCATCAGTTTTTCCATTAAAGTCCATTTCCAGTTGCAGGATCCAAGGCTGGGTGCCATATGCCCTTATTTGTCATAGTTCCTTTGGCTCCTCTGATCTGTGACCATTTCTCAATCTTTGTTTGATTTAATTACCTTGGCAGGTTTGCAGCGTACTGCTCAGATATTTATAGAGTTTCCCTCTATCTGCGCCTGTATGATGTTTTATCATAATTTCACTGGGTTATGGATTTGGGGAAAGAATATCACAGAAGTGCTATTTTGATTGTATCGTCTCAGGGAGTATAATGTATACATGGAAGTAGTTTTGGTTTTTCAATCAAATATTTGGCCAGAAGTGATTCAATAATTATTTATTCAGCCTCTGCTTTGGGTCCAAAGTTGTGTTCAGTACTGTGGATGTCACCAAATCTCAATCTCTCTCTCTGTCTCTCCCTCTCCTCTCCTCTCCCTTCTCTCGTTCTCTCTCCCCTCCTCTCTCTCTTCTTAACATATATAGACTATATGGAGGTATTATGCTGAGGCCTTTATTTCTTATCTAATCAGCACACAATTGACATCATTTCCATTTTACAGAAATTAAGTTGCTTATCCTGACCCAGCTATTAAATGGCAGAGCTGAGGGTTGAATTCGGGGTCTTCCTACTGCAAAACAAAGGCTCCAGCAAATACAGGCCCTGGCTATGAAATGCTGCGCAGAGTTGAGTCCACATGCACATGACAAGCTCTAAGGATTCCTCTGTAGCTCTCATGAAACTGGCTCCTCAGAGGAGGTGACATTTGAATTGGGAGAGAAGAGCATTCTGGCAAGAAGAAAGAGCGTGTGCCAGGCACCACAGTTCAAAGCGCTTGGTGTGTTCTGAGAAGAATGTGCAGTTCAGTGTGTTTGGAGAGAGGGTGCCATACATAGAGGAAGCCACCGACCTCACCTTACCTTCCCATCTTCTCAAGAGCCACTGCATGGCGGCGCATCTCAGCCCTGTCTGTCTGATGCTAAGGTGCTAGGTGGTAAGAAACATGAGTAACCAAAGCAGAGTCAGATCTGGGGGCACACTACAGCCCCGACATTCACTCATCCCCACGTCTCTCGCCATCAGCTCCCAGTCCTGTCACACAGGACCGATGTTCGCTGCCTGCAGCTATTGCTGCTCAGATGACGCGATCACCAAGGAGAAGGACTCTGCAAAGCATCAAACGCAGATGGAGACGCAAACGGCCTCCTAGTAACAGTCATGCCACCCTCGAGAAACTGAGCACCTCCAGATTGAGATGCTCGGAGTTCTAGGCACTTAATTGACAGGGCTTGCTAAATGGGATTGACAGGCAGCACCACTCTGGGAGTTCCTGACAGGAGTCCTGCTCTGTGGCTTATTTTGTTATTTTCCCTTTAAGGGATTCTGAGCCAGTTTTCAGCCAGGTACTGAAAATGTGATTAGGAGTGTTAGCATCTCAGGCCGTCTGGCCATGCTACAGTCAGAGGAAAACAGCACCTTCGCAGGTCCAGCAGAGCAATGGGGGCATTTGGGCAGTCCCAGTGACAGCCTATCCTGCTCCGGGCTGACTTTCTGATGCTAAATTAAAGTGCCTTACAATGTCCTTAAAGTCGCATCTGAAGTTAGTGTTCCTCACACACTACCTGCGCATTCCCCATCCCAGCCTCTGACGCAAATCAAATGGAAGTCTTGGTGCCATTAGAGTCCAATAAACCCAATTTAGGCAACTTCATCCTAATTGGTTTTGATCATCATTGTCATCTCACTAAGTTAGAACATGTGTCCTTGAGCCACAGTCTTTTGGCTCCTCCAAATGTCTATACTTAGCACTGGGTGGAGCTTGCATTTTTATTAAATGAAAAAGTGAATGATCTGTGTTCGCCTAACCTTCTGGGTTGCTGAGTGGAAAGAGACTATGTTCTAGAATCAGCAGATTAGGGCACAGATCCTAGCTCTGCATTTGCTACTTGCATTTTCTCATCTGGCTTCTGTGGGTGATCCACGAAAAAAAGGGAGGGAGTTAGCTTAAGGAATTTGAGCTACTCTACCCTGATTTGCCACTCTAACAAATCACCACAAACTTAGTGACTAAAAACCATAGACTGTTATTTTACAGTTCTATAGGTTTGAATCCAAAATGTATTTCACTTGGTGCCTATCAAGGTGTTAGCAGGGTTGTGTTCCTTCTGCAGGCTCTGAGAAGAATCCATTTCCTGTCTCTTCCAGGAATACCTGTACCTTTTGGTTTGTAGCCTCTTCCTTCATCAAAGCCAGCAGTACAGTAGCTTTAAATCTCCCTCTGACTCTTCTGCCTCACAATTGTATCTTTTGGGCCCACCTGGATAATCCAAAATAATCTCTCCAGCTCAAGGTCTTTACATTATGTCAATCACATCTGTACAATTCCTTTTGCCATATAAAGTGACAGATTTGTCAACAGTGATGGGAGGTACCTCTACTCCTCTCCAGGGTGTTACAGATAATGGTTTTAAAATCACCATCATGGAGCACCCCCCCACCATGAAAACGTGGGTGTATGGTCAGTTTTTGTTACAGGGACTGAGTACCTTACATACAAACTTTAGTGGAGGAGAAGTTGATTTTGACTCATGGTTTCAGAGGTTTCAGTCCATGGTTATCTGGCACCAAGATAGGAAAATCATGGCAGAAGGGCATGGCAGAGGAAGACAATCAACTCATGGTATCCAGAAAGCAGGGAACAGGGGGAAAGCCCAAGAAAAGGGACCAGGGACTATATATGGCTTCCAAGGTCATGACCCTTGATCCATTTCCTTCAAAGAAACCCTCCTCCTAATAACTCACTCAGCTATGGACTCATCAATGGATTAACCCACTGATGATATTAGTGCCCTCACAATACAGTCACCTCTCCAAGAGTGTCTTAATCCAGTCAAGTTGAAAATCTAGATTATCTGGCAGAAGTTGACAGTCACTTTCTTGGAAAAATCTAGTTGAAACTGAGGGAGAGGTGGCTTTCTGATTTTTCCACTGTGGGGTGGGGTAAATCTAGGCTTACTTTAGAATTCTTTCTTTTTTGTGGGGTACTATCAACTGTACCCCAGCTCTGATGAGTGTGCACAGCTGGTCACAGTGGAACATACCTGTGCAGTGTTCCCAGACTCACTCGCAGCTGAGGCAGGAGCATCACTTGAGCCCGTAAGTTTGAGACCATCCAGGCAAACACAGCAAAACCCCGTCTCAAAATACACACACACACACACACACACACACACACACACACACACACACCCCTTTCTCTGATGATGACCTTGAATACCAACTATCAAATCTTGCTGGAGAGAAATGCTCCTCAAGGAGCCCCTCTTACCTGAGAGATCGACAGTCCAACCACACCTGTAGCCTCTATCTAAAGTTTAAACTAGACCACACCCTTTTGGCCCCAGTATATCTAATTTTACTTTATAAGAGCACAGCGTACAAAAAAGTTTCATGGAAATAGGTATATTTACTACAATAGTTTTACTGAGGATGATCATTGCTTTTCGGCATGTTTCTTATGAGAAATATGCTTCCAGGCTCAAAATCCAAGACTAGGTATAGTTTCCTCTAGTAATGACTTTGTTTCTTTCAAATGAACATTAGCTCACATGGATTTTGCCTGATTTTTACCCTCTATTTGGAAGCTAAGAAACAAAACTTTCCATCTACAGCAAAGCTTTGGAACAACACACCCTGTTTTATGTGCACCAATTTATTTTCCTTGCTTTATTTTCTCCTTCCCCAGTTACTTCACCTGTTTTATATTTTAGTTCTTTTTTTTCCTAGTGTCTTTAAGCTGAGAATAAGGTATAGTAAACACTTTTGTGATTTCTCAAGATTTTTTTCCTTTATGTGAGACACATGCTCCCAATACATCCTCTTTGTTCCAGGAAAACACATAAATGAATAAAATAAAAAGCACGAAATGAATCAACCTTGGTGCCAATGTATGAACACTGCCTCTTGGCAGGACAGAGTCCTGCATTATTCAACACTGGAGCTTACGTTGACAATACGGGAACAAGTCTCTAAAACTTTGTATGCAGAGCACACTAAGCTCATAAACGCCAACATTCTAAATGGCTTGCTTGCTGTTAGCAGATTGCTGTGACTTAAATCCATTTCTTTCTTGAGGGATATTTAACTTTTATTGTATCTTTACTCATGGTCAAAGGACATCAGCAAATTTGCTAAAGTGATTGAAGATTCTCTTCCTAAGGCATCTCTAAACTTTCCTATCTTTGCCATCATGGTTTTCGATGGAAGCTTGTTTTCTGGGAAAGGAAAACAGAAACGTACTTTACCCCATAAGGTTTTGATAGCTGTTAAAAGGCAAGACTGTTTTTAAAAATCAATGTTAGCAAAACCTCCAGTGAAAATAGCTGTGAGATAAACTCGGTCTTACAGTTCATCTCCGAGTTCATCAAACCACAGAATCTCCAACTCAGAGCTCTGCAACCCTTACTAGCTGATGAGTCGGGGGCTTCCCTTAGGGATCTCTGTAACCACAGAGTCTAGAACATGGGTTGTGTTTAATAAGTATTTGCTGAATTAGTGAGTAATAACTCATGCTCAGAAAGACTAGAACTCCACCTAAACCCCAGCAGACCATTGGCAGGAATAAAACAAACACAGAATGACTGGCACTCGGACATATTCAAACCACAGGAAAAGTTCTGCTGCTCTTCAATTCTGGAGCAATTCTGATTTCCATTATTTTCCTCCTTGACAAAGGCACACCTGAAAGGTCGACACACAGAGTACCCCCATGTGTAAGATCCAATCTAGTTCACCTTTCTCCCACTAGAGAAAATGTGCCAGAATACAAATGAATGAGAGTATTATTAATATGGGCAGCATCTTGAACCTATTGCAATGTATTGAAAAGTTAACTATCTACCATTTGGGCATTTCAAAGCCACCATTTAGGACATGGCTTGCGAGGCCTCTTGCATGGACCGACGTAACATTTTATCACAATACCACAACTGAGAGTTATTCTTGGGAGAAACCAGCTCTCAGACTGACGGTGTCCACACATGTCATCTTGGAGACCTTCCTAAGACCTACAGAAAGCATCCCTGAGGGTCACCCTGTCCCTAAGGCAATCATCTATGTGAGTTCTGCCGTCCATGTGAGCACCGCCAGTACTGTAGATTATTCCTGCTAATGGTCATTAATCACACAAGAATCCCACTGACAAATGGGTAACCCTCTACTTCCGCCATTATGACCTTGAGGAAAGTGACTTACAAGCAGCCAACTTACCACTCCACCACCTGCCGAGTGCACCAGGACGGACATCCCTTCCCGGAGGTTGGCGACTTCAAAGAGCATCATGTAAGCTGTGACGAAGTTCATGGGGAAGGCAGCAGCCTCGGAGAAGCTCATATCATCTGGGATCTTGTAGACAAACTCCACTGGCGTGCAGACCACCTCTGCCCAGGCGTTGTAATTGACAAACGCCATGACACGGTCCCCGATCTGGGCATGAGGAAATACAGGGTTAGTGGACTAGGTCATGACGGAGGTTCAAGGAGAGACGCAAATTATTGAGGACTGTGCATGGTACACAATATCATTTTTTTCCTAACTCACTTACTTGTAAACCTTGTCCAAATTCTTCTAAATTTCATAGCTTTCATTCTTGGATGAAACAAATAATTTTTAATACATTTGCAGTAAAAGTTAAAAAAAACTAAAAACTCTGTTACTTCAGTTTCACAAGTTATATAATTTAGTTGATGAAGCATTATGGCTCTATTTTTTCTGTCTACCCATCTTGTTATGACTCTCCTCATCCCCAGAAACAACCAGGGAAACTGGTTGGTTGAAGAGTCATTCTCTCCTTGAAAGTTAAAACATCACTTAGGTGGAAGTAAGAGGTCAGGATAGCATCAGCCCACCTAATGAAGATTCTTGTAAAACCACTCTCCACTTGACCAACTTGTACTGCCTTTAGGGGCTGCTTGGGGATTTTAGGCTCAACGGACACGGATGAGGAAATTACAGGCTGGCTGGAGAATGGATTTCTCTTTGCTCCCAGGAGAAAAGCTATCATTTGCTGAGTGATATTAATGAACCAGACTCTGTAATCTTCATTTTATGTCAGTTATTTAATCCATGCCAGCTTTTAGGGATATCATCCCCATTATACAAAGGCAGAAACTGAGGCTAAGAAAGGTTAAATGTCTTGTCTAAGGACACACAGGCCTGTCCTATTCCAAATATCTTTTCACAACATCAAAATGACTCCCTCCCTTCCAGGATCATTTATTGAGCCCCTTCTTGATTTTAGGTTTTAGGTACTGGAGACACAATTATAAATGAGGTACAATTCGTGCTTTCAAATTGTTTGTATTCCCTGAAAATTGTACATGGCAAGCGCTCTAAGTGATGGGGCTTCAAAGGCAAATCCTCTTGGAAAGGATATTTAATAGTGAAGGAAGCCAGCATGACGCTATGATGGTGATGTTTCAGACCTTTGTCTAAAGATAATAAAGATCATGTTTTGTGTGGGGGCGGAAAGGTTGGTAGGTGCCAAGAGAAGCTGGAGTAGCCTGGAGGTGGCCTCACTGGAGCTCTGGGAACTTGCCAGGTCGGCCAGTTCCGGGTATTTTGGAAGAGGGCTGCCATAACCTCGGCGTGTGGCTGGCACAGTGTCTACAGGAAGCCAGCTGTGCACTCAGCCAGGGGCTGGTGAAATAGAAAGGCAACAGGCCTGGCACCGTTCGGACCTGGGTAACAAGAGGTTCAAGTGGATGAGACAGGTGAGGACGGAGTCAGTGTGTTCTCAGCCATCTCAGGCACTTCTGCCCCCGCAGCCAGGGCGTCCCTGTTGGGCACTGGGCTGGCCTAATTCAGGTGAGACAGCTGAATCCCAGAAGCAGCTCACTCTGCCTCCGTATGCTTGGCAGGAGCAGGGGCATGCAGTGTCCAAGAGAGGGGCAAGCAATTCATCAATGCAAGGGCCAGATAGTGGGGTGTGGAGGGCTTTCTGGTTGACCCTTCACTTCTTTCCTTATCCTCAGGAATCTTGGCATAAATATAAGTAGCATTCTTTCCCATGTCTTCCTTGTGCTGACCCCATTATACTGAGTTACTTTTTTACACGATTAGCTCCTTCTCTAAATGGTGAGCTCTCGGGGGGCAGAGACAGGTCTTACTGATTTATGGCTTCTCAGTGAATGGCTCGGTGCTTGCCACACAGTGAGTAAGGGGTTGATGGGTGATCGTGAGTAACTGAATCCTGTATTACTTCTGGGAAGGTGGGAAGAATAACAGCAGAAGTTCAACCCTGGGGGAGCTTCCAGTAATCTCATAGGAAACATCTTTGAATCAACAAGAGAAATCACTCTTTGGTCTTGATTAGACTAGAGGAAATTCTAGTGCAGTAGTGGCTACTAGGAGCTGTTAATAAGAATTAAGTGACGTTTACCAAGAATTGAGTATGATCCTGAATCTAGATTATGTGCCTTTATTTACACTTACATAATCCCCACAAGAACTCCATGAAGTTCTTGAGTTTTGCAACAAAAATAAACTATTATTATGCCCTTCATATAGATGGGGAATTTGAGGCTGACGGGTGAATGAGCTTTTAAAGAGCAGAAGTAGAAGAAATCCAGGCCAGATCTCTCTCTCTTCAGAGCTCTCCCTTGGTGTAGACAGACCCCTCCTTCTCAGCATTGCTCAGGTGAGCTGTTTCTGAGAAGAAGGTTACCTGGACTAATGCTCATGCCAGTTTGAGGATCCAGAAGCAAAAGAAAACACTGCATAGCTTAAGCTTGTAAGTGTCAGCAGCAATGAGCTGTCCTTTCTTTGAATGGTGCTTGATCTTTAGCTAAATGTGTATTCTTGCTGATTTTACAGGGATTCTATGGGAGCACTGACTTGTCTAGTTGGCAATAGCCTCAGATGAGGCCGTGGATGCTTTCTTATTACTAGTATTTTTCTGCAGGAAGAACCAAGGAAACCCTAGGAGTCACCATATCCTTCTAGATCCAGGTGAAAGTTCAATTTGCCCAGGTAGAAGAGTGAATGAATGAAAGAGTAAAAGCGATGGCTGTGTTGCCCTGAACCTGGGTCGTAATACAGCTCTGCCCCTTGTAGCTGTGTGACCACAGTCTGTCCGTCCCTCAGGCAGTGAATCCTTAAATCAGGGACCGCCCTGTCCTCCCACAGGGCTCATCATGAAGGGCGAGTGGTGAATTCGGCTCCTACATCCCAACTCAGGAAGCATTACTTTCCTGCCATTCCATTTGATCACGTTGTCTGCTTTGATTTGCTTGGAGGGCCTTATCCCACCTGAAGCTGCCTTGTTTCTCATGTTACAACTTCATTGCCTAGGTGTTCCCACCCCCAATCAGAATGCCAAACCCAGGAGGGCAGGAGATTCTGACCCTATTCTTTATTACTGTAATCCGGTGCTGAGAGACGTATAATTTCTTGTTTAATACTGGTTCAGTGAATGAATAAAGACACCCAAGAGTAGTGCTGGGGGCAAAGAGACGGTCACTAAATGTTCTATTTCAGAGTTCATAATCAAACATAGCCTTAAGCATTTCCTACTTTTTTATGGAGTGATTTCTCTAATTAGAATCTGATTTAAAAAAAAAAAACTGTAAGTTCCTTCTTAGAAAACAAAGCAAAGCAAAAACACTCTCAAATACGCATATCCTGGTGGCCTCCCAAGTTCAAGGCCCTCATGGATCTCCTGCAGCTCATCTATGAAGATCTCTCAGGGCCAAGAAGCCAGGTCCTCTGCCCTTCCCTAGAGCATTCAGTGTGCAACACCTAACTCTTTGTGGCATGTTGGGGTCAGGTCATCTTGCATGCTCACCTTCTTCTGCCAAGTGCTAGTTAAACCGTGTTGATATTCGGTGTGTTGGATGCTGTGTTATGGCTTTCAATTGCAATATCCAAATCACTGTGGTCAAAGTGAATTTTCAATTAACTGATGCATGGCTTTCATAGATAAGTGGTTCTGTTTATATATACTTTTCCTATAATTGAATCTATTGTTTTATTTTCTTTGTAGCTTCATAGTTCCCTCCTGTCCCTATCCAACAACAACCACAATAACAATAATAAACCTCCTCTTAGATAAGTTCTGCAATAGCCCACAGTATACATGAATGGCCACAGAGTTTACAGACATTTAAATCCAGGCAAAGGGATTAAATCACATGCCAAACAGCATGGAGCAAGAGAGGAACAGGGCCAGGATGAGAATCCTGGTAGCCTGACTCCAGATACGAATAATAATTTCTTACATCTGAGATAAGTGCTTCACTGAAAACAAAAAGCTATATAAGGGACTACAACAAGGCACCTACAATGGCTGGGGATATTAGGTGAACAATTTATGTGTCAGTTTCTTCAGCTGTAAAAAAGGTATAAAAATAGTAAGGCTTCTTTATGAAGATTAAATGGCATTGTGTGCATGCGAAGCACTTAGCGCAGTGCAGGGAGAATGGGGAAAGAGCAAGCCGTGTTAACTCTTATGAACGTGTGTTCTCAGCTCTGAGCTGAGGTTCTGACCTCATGGAACTCACAAACTAATGACCAAAGGTAAATACAGGGAAAGCGGAGGCCGGCCCGGTAGCAGTGAGTCCCCATCCCTGGAAGTCAAGTGATGAATATCAGAACATCATCTTCATGCAGAGTTTGGACCAGAAAATCACTAGGAGCCGACTGCCCTCTTCTTTACACAGTCACAAAAACGCACATACAGACGCAATGCCACACGGTAGCTGATGGCTCCAGCTGTCAACACGGAGTGAAAAGAACAGAGTATTTCAATGTCTGCACAGTGGAGGTCTGACTGACCACACTCAGGTTTCCCATTTCACTTTGCTTTATAGTCGCATTTCCTTCTCAAAATGGCAAATGTGGCTAAGCCATAGGAGCCTCAGCTTCATAGTCTGAAGTTCGGCTTTTATATAGAAGAGCCTACCAGTTCACCTCATTATATGAGTCTGCTCAGAAAAAGAAATCAGACCTGAGTGAATGAGCCAAATTATTCCTTTAGTGCTGGGTCCCTGGCAACAACTTTTCAATCCTCCCTTGCAATAGATCAAACCAAGAGAGCGATTCAGCAGGCTGCTGCATGGAATTCCACCTCTAATGTGATGGAGAATCTTAAGGCAAAATTACACAGGGAATATTGGTATTGGCTTTCTTCTATAGCACATCCTACCTGGAAATGTGTAGGTGGCTTCTTTTATTTGTTTGTGCAGCCTAAAGTCATTGGAGCAGAGAGGGACAAAGTGGTGGGTTTCATAATAAACAATCCAGAGCTAACCAGAAGACAAATCATGTTTAAAGTAAAAATATATGGACTCAAGTATAGTAAGTCATTTTTCTAAACCAAGTCAAATAACATCCCCATTTGCTTTTATATTTTAGAATAACTTGTTATTTATTCAATGCTCAGGGCTGCCACAGGGAGCAGTCTGATCTTTACTTTTGGGGCCATACGGAGGAGTAAAGAACAGATAATATTTTTTATGTGCAGCACTTTCTGGGAGAACGATGTGCCTCTGGGTATATTGCTTACCCGGGGACAGAAAATGTAAAGCCATGTGAAAAAAAAAAAAAAGGGAAAAAAGCTCATTTACTTCTTTCTCGACATTTTTTTCTGCTGGTTATCTGGAAACCATTAACAATAAGACTGATGAGTAAGATAAGATTTCCAGACAGTCATCTTAATGAATTTTGAGCACACTGATATTTTCAGAGGAAACCAAGGCTCAGAGGCATTGAGACCAAGAAGCAGGCTGAAATTTCATTTGAAGAGCACTTTGGCACTGAATTTTATAGGATTCTTCTTCAGTCTCTTTTTCTTGCATTTAGCACTGCTACATTTGAGGGTTAGGACGAGAGTAAACATCATGGATTTCAGAAGGGTGATTTCAAAAGTCTGTGTTGACCTGAATCCAGGTTCTGCTACTGCACAGTACTCTCCTGACCTTACAGAAAATTGTGGAACCCTCCTGAAACTCAGGGGACAATGACAATCTCTACCTTGCAGGGTTTTGCTAAGGGTGAAAACAGGATAATTTTTCTATGGTTCTGGTTCTGGTAGGTTCCCAAGGGTTAGCTCCCTTCAACCCACCCTCGGGGGGAATTTAGTTATGAGTGAAAGCTCTTGTTGTTGATTTGTATTGGTTTTTCCCATTCAAAATTACTACAATTTTTTTTTGGGGGGGTGCTGGAGACTGAACTCGGGTCCTTGTGCTTGCAAGGCAAGCGCTCTAACCACTGAGCTAAATCCCCAGCCCCATAACTGCTACAATTTTATGCAGTTGATTTGTCCACAATGTCCCAGTTTTTATATACTGGATTCTATTTGCTTTGCATGATAATGGCAGCTTTTCACGATTAAAACATGTTTTATTATGGTGAATTGTGAACATGTACAAAAGTAGCCAGAATTAGATAATAAATGTGTTTTACCCACCACCCTACTCACAAACCCACCAATCATAGCCAATTCTGTCCCATCGTTAGGGACCTCTATTCTTTGACTACAATCTCTTTGATCCAAAAATGTGACTCCCCTCATCCTTGAAATAGGGATTTATAAATGATAACTTAAATTTGTCAGTTAAGTACATATTTAAAGGAACCAAGTTATAAAATGCAGAGGCCATTTGCCCCAAACTTTTGTTTGTAATTCATTTTTGAGTCCAAGGTAATGGAAATGGGAGCCATGAATGGATTCACTGTCCACTCAGTGAACCCAAAGCCAAATATTCTTACTTAATATCTGCCTCACATGAATACAAAGGACGACAAGATCATCTCTGCCCACTTAACGAAAGTGTTGCATCAAGCAACCCAATTAGTACATGAGAATTCATGAGATCTATGTAAACACTGTCATAAAACATTGCTAACAAAACCACATAATAAGACAACACCCAGAATACATTGCCTGGGTTATTTCAAACCTATTTTCGCATAATCTTTCATTGTCTCCATGGATTCCAGATGAACATTAAGTTAAAGCCCAAACATTACCTCGTATCCTTTCACGCTGTCTCCCAGAGCCTCCACAATCCCAGAACACTCAAATCCCGGCACCAGGGGCGTCTTGGGAGGGTTGTCAATGTTCCCTTGTCGCACCATCAAGTCAATGAAATTCAAACCACTGTGAACAGAAGATGTGAAAAAAAAGAGAAATTCAAAATGACATCCAAAACAAAAAAGCACTGCCCTGGCTCTTTTCTGCCCTATCCATCCTATTGTGTCCTTTTCCCTCCCCCTCTCCCTCCCTTCATCCCTTCCTTCCTTTCTTCTTTTCTTTTTTATTCTTTTCCAGCCAAAGTGTCCCTAATAGTAATTATCCTTAATAAGGCACAATTCAGTTATCTCTATACAGATAAATAATGCTTTTCTGCCAGTAAAAATAGTTGCAGTTCATGTTCTAATTCAAAAGATAGTCCCTTTGTACTCTCTTGGTGCCTGCCCAGAAATCTCACTTTGAAAACACATATTGACAAGCCTGGCCATTAGACATTCCAGCACTTAATCAAAGGTTAAAAAAATGCTCTAGGAAGTGGTTATAAATAGACACATGGAAAGAAGCCAGACACAACGGCCACCAGCCAAACTATGATAAAGAGAGAAAGAGAAAGGACAACGAATTTAAAAGGTCTCAAAACAGTCATCTATCTCTTCTTACTTGCCACCCACACTTAATGTTAGTCTTCTACATTACCAGCACCACAATGGCGAATATGAACCACGTGTGCAGAAGGGAGACGCAGAAAAGAGACCAAAGGGAGAGCGGCACGGGTAGGGAAATGCTAGAGTGTTTGCTTCAAAAGTGTAGGTTACCTTTGGATGAGAGACATTATTTGGTATTCTGTATTAACACAATACTTTTGAAATAAGAATGTTATTGAAATATATCAAAGTCATCTCCATAGGAAACCATATACTTGGCTCCAGTGAGGCCACTAATGTATTAATCTGTTTCATTTTTTAGAACCACTCTTGGGAACTACACTAAACACCCATTTGCTAGTCACATGAGGAAATACATTCCTTTAAGCATGCATTTTCCCCTACAGATGTGGCTCTGAAGAGCTTCCGGTTTTTGTAAGCCACCATCTAAGAAACACTGAGGTTATAGAAACCAAATTCCTCAGTCTGACTGAAGACTCACTAGCATCTGGCCACAGCTCCCTTTCCAAGCTAGACAACTTGAATTATTTTAAAGTACATCTTGCCTATTTTTCCTTGGTCTCTTTGGAGCCAAGGGAACACTTATGAGGTCTGACTGAAAAATACTGTAAATGCTTAAATTTTAAAAAGAATTATTACAGTAAGAGACACCTTTCCATTAATCCTCCTCAAAACATGCCCTCACTTTGAACACACTTATCCCACCGTTCTTGTCACTTTCGGAAGCAGTTCCAGAAATCCTCTTTCGTGTCTTCAAGTATGCTGTTGTGGCTGCCTGAATCAATTCAAAATATTTACCTTTCATGGTGATTTGGATTTTGAGGAAGGACCAGAAGTCACATGGTGCCGGATCTGAGGAATAAGGTGAATGAAGACACACTGTAATGTTTTTATGAGCTGTCTTTCCACCAGATGGCACGCGGCAGCAGCCTTCACCATATTTTTGATCATACATCATAAAGACACTCAGTAAAGAGGACTTCTAGAATTGCTTCAGAAAGTAGCAACAACAAGGGGATAAGTGTGTCTGAAACAAGAGGGAGTATTTTGAGGGGCATTAATTATCTCTTACTGTAATAAATTTAGAAACTGTTAAACCTTCATTGTATATTGTGGTCACTCCTTGTAATTCCACCTGCGTGCCCTGGTCTCGCGCATTATTCTCTTCCACAGAGGATGCCCCCCCACCCCGAAGGCAGCTGCTTGCCTCAAATTTCTTTTCTTCCAGAGTGTTTGGCAAGCAGTAGGCCCAAAGTAATATGGTATAGTCAGTGCTCTAGTACGTCTGCTGAATGGAGGAATAGTCATTAATATAAAAAAATGAATTTCCAGGTTGAGTACTAATTCCTTTTAAAATGAGCAATGGTTAGATATCTGAAATGCATGTGTGGACTTCCAAGGGTCCTACTTTTGAGTAGTTATTTGGGTCGATTATTATCCCAAATATTCTTCAGCAATGTGACCATTTTCTTAGGAGCTTGGGGAGACCTGGGTACAAATTCTAAACCTATCACTTCTATATTTATGGAACTTTGAATAAGTGATTGGCTTCTCTGAGCTTCAGTTTCTCATCTGTAAAATGGGTGTTCTAACAGTACCTACCTCACAGGGTTGGTATGAACATTAATGGAAGCAAGGCACTTAAGCATGGCGCCAGGAACACAGTTTGTAGTCAGTAGCTGTTAGCCTTTTGACATCTTTAGCAAAAAAGGTGAGAAATATGTGAACTATTTTAGGAAGACTGGTTAAAAGAGAGTTAAAATAGTTTCAGAGCTGACATAAGAAAACTTCTGCTACCTATAAACTTCACTTCGATGAAAAATGGTCCATTTTGCAACACGACCAAATAAAGCATCACTGTATCACAATAAAAGGAATTTCTATGTCCCAAATCAAACACTGCATCTCATTCCACGCATACTTTAGCTCACTGTGTTTTCCTTTGTGTGAAAACTGATGATTTCCCAGGACCCTGATGAAGAAATGCCAGAAGAAATTACTTGACAGAAATTACTTGACACGGCAGACCCTAGAGACAGCTTCATCCCACTTAATATGCTGCCCAAACGTGCTTCAATCACCACCTGATGTGAACAGGCTGGTAATTGTACAGGGGGAGGAAAGCCAGCCACTTAAATCGTAGTGAGAAAGGCTAAGACTGGCTTGATAAGAGGCTGTGGCTTTCCGTTTGCTCAGGAAGCCATTCAGTGATTCCTATTTTCAGGAAGCAGGTACATCCTGAGAGAAAGACATGGGCCTGTGTTGTTCATCTCAATACGGCGGAGGTGAACAATTGCTAATGGAGCACACTCAGGTGTTCTATCACACCTACTTCACTGTGCGTGCACCCCCACCTCCTCCTGATGTGGATACAGCTAGCATTTAATGAGGGTTTAATCTGTGGCAGGAATTGTGGTAAGTCCTTTAATTTTGTTACTTAAAAATCAACGGGGGGTTGGGGATTTAGCTCAGTGGCAGAGCACTTGCCTAGCAAGCGCAAGGCCCTGAGTTCGATCCCCAGCACCCCCCACCAAAAAAAAAAAAAAAAAAAGAAAGAAAAGAAAGAAAGAATCAGCGATACGGTTAGATTAAATCACGTACTTAAGGTCACATCTTTAGAAAGTGTCAAAACAGTATTTTAATCCAAGCAGAACATAAGGTTGAGCCCTTACACAACACACTCCACTCCTATGGGAACTTCCTCACCCCCCATCCCAGAGGAAGGGGCACATCCCAGGGCCATGTTTGTAACTGCCGATCTCCTCCCCCTTGTGGACAGTGCTGCACGCCTGGAGAGGCCAGTGTTCGAAGAGCAGTGTTCATAATCTAGGCAGGTCCATTCATTAATATGAAGAAGTGATGTGGTCCAAGACCCGGGTGTGCTCTCAAAAGCTGTGAACTGGGTGTCATGCAGCAAGAGAACAACTTAACAACAGCAGAACCGAGCTACAGGGACTTAGTTGAGCTGAGCTTTAGAGAAATGTAACTGGAAAGGTCAGTAGGTCGGGGTATTAAAAGAGAAGAAAAACCCAAGTGTCAACTCAAAAGCTTGCACTAGGGTGAGGCTTTGCAAGCTGCCACTGCTGAGTGAGCTGGATGGAGAGGGTCTGGGCCCTGGAGTTAGCGCGGCCAACTCCACGGTGCCTCCTCTCTTGACGTGCCTTTGTTATTTCATACCTCTTTATAACAGAACCTCTCTGCTCGCGTTACCTGTGTGGTCTCTGTCCCACAAAACCAAAAGATGCAAACTAAAACAAGTGCCATAATCAGTCACCCCACTGGCACAAACATGACTGGCCTATGTTTTTCAAACCAAACAAGTAACATTGCTTAGCGATATTAAGACCACACAGCACAACCCAAAGACTTAAACTTGAGTCTATCTAATACTTTTGTTTTCTCGCTACCACAGGAAAACACAGGGTTGTACCAAACTACACATCTTTATCATTACAGTTTCCAGTATTCTCTAAGATAATGTGATTTTTTGTGTGTGTGGAAATTTTGGGGTGATGGCAGTGACTATGCCTGATGACTCAGGCACACACGGGAGTAATCGTCAGACATCTGTCTTACTTAACTTTCACATAGCTCTTAAACATTTGAGATCATTGCAAAAAATAATGTTACAAAGTACTTGACAAAATGTTCTGCTCGATAACTCTATTTTTCTCAAAGATGGGTGTAATTTTAGTAATACAATAAGATTTTTCTTTTGCCTCCAATGCTAATTTATTAGTCAGAGACTAGCAGTAAAGGGTTATTATTGAGACGTAGCATCCTGAGGGAGTGGAGAAAGAGGTTTGAAAAAGGGACTCTGAAAAACTCAAAACACAGGATGAGAAGTCTGAAGACATGTGATGGAAAACACAGGGAAACGTGAGGACAGTCCTTTTAAACACTTTCTTATATTTGCACAGCACAGTTTATAATGTGCTTTCAGACAAGTCTCATTAAACACTGTAACATTCCAGAAAAGCAAAAAATGCAGATATTATTATTCTCATTAAATAGATATGAACAGTAAGACTTTACATTGAAAAAAATGACTTGACAAAGTCACAACGATACAACGTAATTAGTACATAACAGAGCTGCGATTTGAGTCAAGGTCTTCAAATCTCTGCTTATTGTACATCCCACAACAGTATGAAATCTCAAGTGCAAATAAATCAAATGTTATTAAAACCAATGCTTTCAAGATCCAGGGAAAAGAAAAGTAAGAGGAAACACTGGACGGATAAGAGGTAGGAGTGTGCGCTTCAGTCCCTGCACTGCCATGAATTCACTGTGGGCCTTGGCTGTGTCTCTGTTCCCTTGATGGTCCTCCATCCTGTGGGCTCTGCTTAAAACATTATCAGAACCTAAGCATAGGTAGAGATAAAAGACATTGACTTGGATGCTTAGACGCTATGTAGAAGCTGAAAGCTAGACTTGGCATCTCTACTTTCTTTTATCTGTTATGTTACCCTGAGGGATGTCAGCCTGTGAAGTACCATGAGAAATGTTTTAACTTCATTTCATGTACTGCCAACATCAGCAAACATGGCTCCCATCACGATAACACTACCTGGTAAGTATTTAGACATGGACCATTTGAGCACGTATTTCATATAAAAGGGAAGTGAGGCCAAAAGAAGATATCTGTCCAAGGTCAGACAGCAGGTGCTGGAACAGAGAATATGAGCCCTTTTATACAACTTCCAAGATGAAGTTGTTGACCACAAGGCTGCTGTTCTGCTTGCTACAAACCACCATAAACTGCTGTGTATTCTTTTCCCCAAAGCTTGTTGTTTAGAATATGTTAATTTTTAATATGGTAATAATCTCAAATGAAGACACAAATTATTTCTTAAAGACACTGCTTAGTGAATGCAAACCAATTAGCCCAGCTATAGTTTATTAACCTTCCAACGTGAGATGAAAATTGGCCTACAGAAGGAGTTCATCAAGTTGGGCACAGCTGCTGGGGAGAGCTGGGGTGGGAGGATCATTAGAACCCAGGAGTCTGAGACCAGCCTGGCAACATAATGAGACACTGTATCAAAAAAAAAAAAAAAAAAAGAAAGAAAGAAAAATTGATCAAAAGGGAGACAGGCAGCTATGGAAAAGGTCCTCTGTCTTCTATTCTGGTGAAAGGAAGGAAGGGCTGTCCATATGAAAGGACTGTGGGGCGTTGCCATCCTGTCCTTGACACGACCCCCAGGGGTCTTGGGGGGAAATCCCGTCGACCCTGGTGGGAGTGCCGGGCAGCAAGGCGGTGCCTAACCCGGGCCGGACTCTCGCTCTGATGCAGAAGGTTGAAGGAGAGTCAGATTGAGACCACAGTGCCAAAGCAAAAGTAGCTTTTAATAGAAGCAAGAGCAAGTATAAAGCTGCTATCTCTCAGTGAGAGAAGCAGGGGCGCCCGAAACTGAGCCACCGTTGGGCACACACCCATTACACCTTTTATAGGACTTGACTAGGGGCCCACCCTGATTTTCTCAGCTGAGGGTGTCACTACTTGATTGGTCAATTGGCTCATTACTAGGGAACATGGGGAAGGGTCCTGGGGACTTTCCACTAGGGTCTGGGGTCAAGCTTTCTTTTTTCTAACTTCTGTAAAGGCAGTCTTGCTAAGGTATAGTGTAGAGAGGAAATGTGACCACAGGCTGTCATTCTCGCTGCCAGTGTCAACCACAAGTGACTGTAGACTGCCATCCTCGCTGGCAGCGCTAACCACAGGAGCTGCTGCAACCTGTTTTTGCTCTTAATAAAGTGCCCTATTTCTCTTCTCGGGGGGGGGGGGCTCCCATTCTAGCCCTGCCTAACATCCCCACCCTGCCCCTACATCCTTTCGTCAGGTTGTCAGTAACCTTAGCACTGACCTGCCAGGCGGATCAAACATTGCATTACACACAGAACATTATGAGAAAATCTCCCTCTTCCTGCAACCCACTTCCCTATGGACACAGGTCAATAGAGCCCCATTTTACATTTTGATTTTATGCTCAATACAAATCCCAACTCTTTCCCTGTCATTGGCCCTATTAAGAAAAAGACTGTCAAAGAAATAACCTTCAGAAACTCATTAGTTTACTCACTGAAGGATTTGGATGCACACTGGATTGGTTACAATATATATTTACTCCTGTAGGAAGGCCAAAGAATTTTTCCTCATATTTCAGCACAAGGTCTGGTTGTCAGAGTCTTACAGGCCCAGGAGAGTCTATAAACTGGCATTTACTTTTCTTTGTGCTGTCTTGTCTGAATGTTCTACACCGAATTTGTGGCATTCATTCTCTCTTATTTTAAGGCTTAACTCCATCTCAACTTCCGACTGTTTTGGAATTTCCATTAAAAAAAAAAAACTTAAATTGTTTACAATGGTTTTCAAACTTTAGTGTACATCAGCATCCCAGAAGGGTTTGTTAAAATACAAAGCTGGACATGGTGGCATATGCCCACCATCCCTACTTGTGAGGCTGAGATAGAAGGATCACAGGTTTGATGTCAGCCTGGGCAACTTATCGAATTAGGGAGACCATATCTCAAAATATAATAAAAAAGGCCTGGGGTGTAGCTCAGTCGCAGAGCCTGTGTAGCATGTCTGAGGGGAATACTCAGATTTCATATTTCTAACAATTTTCCCAGTGATGCTGGGTGCTGCAGGTCTGGAGACCACGCTTAGAGAGTCACTGATCTACCATTTCTTTTTAAATGAATTCAAGTCCCCTTTGGAATGAGATAAGGTAAAAATTAATAGATGGTCATTAGATACATATGAAAATGAAAAGCTCTTTCATTGTCTTCTATGAGAGTTGAGTTTTTTTGATCCTAGTCCAAAAGATTGTGTTTACCCTTGTTAAATGTGGCCTTATTAAATTAGGTTCATCATTCCAATTTGTCTCTCTCTTGGATCCCAATTCTTTCCTCCAAAAAATTGGCTTGCTCTCCTGGATTGTATCCTCTGAAAATGCGGTTATCATGCTAAGACTTCTAGGTCCAAGGCCCTACTGAACATATTGGATAGGCTGACACGTCCTGGTTCCCGAGGGTGTTTATAAAGATTGTGAAAGATGTCATGGAATTTCTTTCAACTGTGAGTTCTTATGATTCTATGAAATAGCTCCGAGATATTTTGAATCCATGTATAACAAGTACTTAACAAAGACCATGAACCCTTACTCCTGGTGGGTGATGGCAGTCCGTTCCCTACTCCCTCGATAGTAACTGCTGAGTACAGCAGGTGACCCTGACCTTGAGTACAATTGTTGGGTGCACATCAGTTTCATCCTGGTGGTACTGTAGTTCTTTTTTCTCTAAATATGAATATCCTGGCCTAGCTCTGAGCATCTCTTTAGCCCAGGGACATTCCCAGTGCCAGAAAGGATGCAAAGGACCTCTCTAGTAGCCCCATGCCAGCCATTCTCATGAGTAGGAATATTAGAGAAGAGATGGTTGCTTTCCAAGAGGACTTTCCTAAAGGGCCTTGTCACTTCTGGAGGGGCCCCAAGAAACTATCAACATCTGGAAGCCTCTATACTGATTTTTTCCGATGATGAAACATGAGGAGAAAAGGAATCAGTTTGTGGCTAGTAACTGTAATAGATAACAGGTGTTTACTGTGGATCGGGCATATTGCTAAGTACTTTATATGCATGGTATCATTTAATTTTTAAAAACCCATAAGAGGCAAACGATATTATCTCCATTTTGCAGAGAACAGAATCATAGATGCAATAAGGTTCACAGAGCTGAGGTGTGACTATGAGCGAGGCCAATCCAGAGACTCTACTCTTGGCTACTGTACTTTGCTTTGCTTCTGATAAATTGCCACTCAGTTTTCCCAGGTACAAAGCTGGACCTCTCTGCTGAGAGAGCGCTCCTTGTATACAGAGCGGTATTCTAGGTCTTGGAAATCAAAAGTTACCAAGTTCAAAATTCTCATCAGAACAGAATCAGAAAAGCTGATTGCAATCTGATGTGATAAGTGCTTTTACAGAGGGTGGAGGCACAGTGCTTCCCCAGCCACAGGAGATGCGCTAAGACACAAGGCAACCACGAGGCCAAAGCACTGACCTCCAGGAAGCTTTTCCCATTGATTGTTCTAGTGCTCCTTGGCAATCACAAAAGCTAAATTGAAATCCTTAGCTTTAACGTTCTAGCTTCTCCTTCAGTGGGCTGTTTGATATCTCTGGGCCTCAGGATTTTTTTTTTTTTTCATCTCAAGAAGTGAGAAAGTAATGTGCACACCATGCGGCACTGATGTGGATTGAATGTGATAGTGCACATAAAACAGAACATCCAAACACAGTAAGATGGGCACGTATGGTATGCATGTATGGAATCAAGAAAAGGATGTTCTGGAAATAGCATCTGAATAGCATCTGGATGTAAGAGAAGCCGGACTGAGCAGAGGAGATTCTGAACCCTGATTTATTAATGACGAGGTCACAGTTTATCCATGGAAACTTCCAGCACTAGTCTGACCCCTCGAGTAATCTGAATCAAGGCAGTTGGCAGGGTTTGGTACCCCTACATCAACTAGTCCGGGCTGACCCAAGGGAGAGGGTACGGTCTTGGGCAAGGCGGCTCCCCTCAGCTGAAAACAGTTTCTTGGGAGTGGACAAGCTGTGAGTGATCAGCGGCCATCCCTCCCAGGAGCCGGGGGAACAAGCACTGAAGCCCTAAAACAATGTTTTCGGAGGTGGTGGGTGTATCCCAGTGTCCACTGCAGGGGGGAGCAGTGTGATAGCTCCCTGCAGGGGATACTTCAGAGTAACCGTCACTGAAGGTGAGCATTTGTGGGGCTTTCTTGCAAAGTGGTCCCCGGGGAAGAAAGATCTAGTGGCTCTTATAATGGTGTGGAGGCAGAAAAGACAAGGAGATCTTTACATAGGGACCTGGAAGAACGAGAGGAGATGGACGCGGTGGAAATAGAGACATCAAAGAATCAAGAAAGGGACAGAGACTAAGGCAAAAGAATCTGGAAAAGTATAAGCGGGCTGGTGAACTGTGAACATCCATGCAGGATGGTGTTTTGCTTGGGAAATCTACGAGAAACAGTAGACAGGGTCTTCTACGTGTCTTTGGGAAGTTGAGGTGGTAGAACTCTGACAGAGCTGGGGGCATCAGGGAAAACATGGTCAAATTCCAAATGGGAAGACTTCCACCCTCTGCCTGGTGGGCACTAACACCCTCACCATCCGTGGCAACTTCTGCCAGTTCTGGGAAGAGCCCACAGATCTAAGGTGAGGCTTTGACCAAGAAAAAGCTGCAAGAAAATGTGAGCCCTTCTTTATTCTGCTCTTGTCCTGCTGACAATATGTTCATCAAAGCACTTAACTCCAATCCACGTGGGGTCAAAGAAGCAGATGTTTGATTCATTTCCTCGTTTCCTAAGCAAAGAACTGAAGCTTTGACTTCTGTTTCTTAATCTCAACTGCTAATTTAAAAAGGCCTAAGGAAAATCCCGTTCACCATTTCTTTTTCTTTTTCTTTTTTGGTTTGTTCTAGTGTCCATTTTATTATCTCAAGATTGTGATAATAATCTGCTCGGAAAGAAAAACACTCATTGTCCAAAACATGGACACTTTTTGTGCAAATCTCAAAGGGCATCTGGTTGAAGCACAGCCAGAATTGCCCTGGATGGGCTCCAGAGTGGAGAAGCTACCTGGGCTCCATCAGGAGGTGGACTCCCTTTTCACCGTGGCTGGTTTCCTGGGGTCTGGTTCTGTCTAACCCTCCCCACCCCCTCTAATCACTATTTTTAGTAATCAGACCCCTGTAGCCATGTGAGACATAAACTTCTCTGACCCATCTGATTTTTTTTCCATATTCAACTACATATTAAGCTGTTGTTGCCCTACTCAGATCCCTTTCTCCATAATACATGCAGTGACAACGAGGGCCATGTAGCTTGGGATATAGCTGTACACGTCCTTTGTTGCTACTGTGTTGGAGAAAGGAAATATATTCAGATCATATGTTTAAATTAGCATTCAGAACACACTTCAGTAGTATTTCCAACATGGAATGAAATAACCAAGGAGACATAGTGAGAATGTAAATATCTAGAGCCAGTTTTCCAACAGAAACAGGAACAAATGGGTCCAAAATAAGCTCTCTTCCATGCCAAGACCAACACTTTAGATCTGGGACCTGGAGTTATTTATCTGCTCTCAATCCTCCTGGGGATGCAGCAGGAGGTATTTATCTCTACGATGCTTCCTGAAAAGGTTAACATCTCTATGCTCCGTGTTTGATGTTGACCAAAGCATCAACTTCGAATGGGTGTTTGGCAGTGATTGGCTGCATAGTACATTCAATCTCAGTCAATTTAAATTCAACAGACCCTCTGCATTTGGGAGCTTGGCAGGCAATAATGTTACAACAGTGACAAGGACATCAGGGCTTCCCAGGAGTTCAGAGATCAGCAAATAAATGACTACATAGTATGCCAATTCCACAAGAGGCAGCTCTACAAGGGTCATAGCTGGCATGGAGAGTGTAGTTATTAGCTCACTTAACTGCATCCAGTGCTTCTCACAGGAAAGAGTTTCTTGGGAGTGAGTATTCTCTTCACTCCCATTCCTCAACCTCTCCACCCCAGCCCACCTCTCCATGGTGGGAAAGACAGCACACAGTGACCATGGTTTGATTTCTCTGTGAAGCTATAGTAGGACAGAGTTCCCACAGAAAAACAGTCCATTTATGCTGTAATGTGATAGTTATTTCCTAAGATATTGCTGATACAAAATAATTTTTAGTAAAATAGTTGTTTCAATTAGAAAAAAAAAAAACAGGAGAGAGAGCACAGCAATGTACAACCTGACATCTTGTGTTGACGGAAACGTTCTGTGTCTGTGCTGTTCAATATGGTAGCCGCTGGCCTCACTGGGTTACAGAACACTTGAAACATGGCTAGTGGGACTGAAGAACTGAACTTTAAAATGTGGTTAACTGATACTTAAGTTTCACGAACCCAAGAAGGAGACAGAAGCAGAATCACTATCTGTAGTAGTCAGCTTTCCCACTGCTGAGACAAAACACATGATGCCCACAACTTAAAGAGAGGTTTAATCAGGCTCATGGTTTCAGTCCATGGTCACCTGGCTCCCAAGGCAGAAACGTAACAGCAGAAGAGTGTTGTGGAGTAAAGTTGCTCACTTGATGGCATCCAAGAAGCAGAGCACAAGGGAAAAGTGCCAATGAGACACAGACCTCCAAAGGCCCCCATTGACCCACCTCCCACCAGCATTCAGTGCTTAGCACCGAGCACATCGAGGCTGGCAAACAGTGATTCCACTATTGGAGTGAAAGCTGGAAAACATCTAGGAGTAATCTGAGCTCAGCTCCTTCCTTCTCCTTGTCAAAGGAATCCTCTCTCAGCATGTTTGGCTGGCAGCCTTGTCGTGTCCACTGGGTTATAGTGAAAGAGAGAGGTGAGAAGAACAGAAACTTTCCTGGTTGCTATGCTTTGTAAAGAGCAGAGATTTACTGCTACAAGGCAGAAGCATGAATGTGCAAGGCAAGCAAAGAAAGATGCAAAAGACAATGGACAGCCAGGACAAGGCTCAGAATTCTGGGAGGGCTTGAAGAGAACAGGACAGAGTCTGGAGTAAGCGAGGGGTGCTGGAGGGGGGTAACAGGAAAACCAAATCTTTGAGACACTTTCTCTACAGCACCCATGGGTCCAGCCTTTGTATTTTCTAAAACATGCCGTGATTTGATGGTGCTCTTCAACTATTTTGGGAGTTGGGTCTCTGTCTGGAAGTTGGGTCTCTGTTCAAGAGGAAACAGGCCCAGTTAAGGATATGAAAGGAAAGGAGATGACTAGGAAAAGGAAGGAAAAATCGTCCTGAGAACACCGGGAGGGAGTGGAGTTTCCTGTGAATGCTGCCGGTGAGGACAGTGATGCTGAGGCTCCGGGAGGGTGTGAGGGTGACAGTCATCTTTCCTTATTCCTTAACGGTCCCCGAGGCACGGGACTGTCTCCCTGTGTCAGACAGAAAAGGTCCTTGAGCCTAAAACACTACTTCAGGAAGGTGGGCGCACTGCTGGCTGTGTTCACATCCCCAGCTCTGGCTGCAAAAGGTTGAGTCAGAGTTTATTATGAGGCCTCAGTCAGAATAACTTCAGTGAGTTTCGCTGGGAGGATCAAGACAATCTAGTTACAAAATCATTCGACCAATCACAGGAAGGGCAGTTTTAATAGCTCCTCATTAGACGATTGAACTAGCGGTAACAGAGATGAATGAAAAGTAATTCTTTCTGATCCTAGACAAAGGATGCTTTTAAAGAAAGTCTGTAACTTGATACATAGTCTGATCAAAGATGCAAGTGTGACTGTGCTGGGAGAAGAGAAAAGGGTCTGGAGAATATAGTGTGAAGGTCTCCTCAGAGTCTAGTAGTTCATAGGACTCAGACCATCTGAACCCAGGGCTGCTCATGGGGTATCTAATTGCATAAAGTACAGCAGTGTCTTCTGGGAACCACAACAAATCCCACCATAAGGGAACAGTGAGTTGGAGAATGTAGTCTTGGATGGAGAAGCCAATGGTAATAGAAGAAGGGCTAGAGTTGGGAAGTAGTACTTGTTACCACTCTAGGATATTCTTCTGTTCTAAGGGCTTACAACTAGGACAAATCTGTGAAAACCAAGTGTAGAATGAAGGTATGGGCCTAGAAGAAGACATACTCTAGTTCAGATCCCGCTCTGTCTTATTAACTGTGTGATCCTGAGTAAGTTTTCCATCTCTGATCCTATTCCTCTGTAAAAAGTTCAGAATCAACAGGACTCAGTGTGGTGACTGTGGCACACAGAAATATTCAATAAAGGCCACTATAATAATGATTATATGAAGTAAATAATAAGGACATTCTTCTATTAATACTAAAGAATGGGAGGCTGATTCTACCCAGAAGACAGCAGAAATGAGGACACACGGGGTAGCTTTGGCGTATGGTGGTGGGGTGGGACAGGGCAACGGGAAAGGGTCAGAATCAATGGGGGACCCCAGAGAACTGAGTTTCTGAGCATGCAGGACAACGTATAGGAAACTTCCAACATTCTGGAGGCACTGAAGGGTGGAGATCGAGGAGGGGTCGATGCATACAAAGGAACGTGGGGTCAGAATCCAGGAAATATTGTTTCTTTAAAACTTTTGCTTTACCATCCAAGCTGGAGGGGCGTGAGGTTCAGTCACGGCAGGAATATCTGGGTGAGCGCCCTTGGAATTGGTCATCAGAACCGACACGGTGGTTGTCTCTGACAGCTCTGGCCTCCAGCGCTGGTGGAGCCAGATATCAATAAGGAGGAGATTACAGAGCATATTGAGGAGTGAGACACACACATTTCCCAGCCTAGGGAAGTAGTTATTAGAGAGCACAAAAAGTGAATGTCTGCTTCCAAGAGAACAGATTGTATTAAAGAAAAAATACAGTTACTTTGGCACTTGTTATGATTTAAATACAAAATGTCCCCGGAGACTTGTGCTTCGAGGGCTTGATCCTCAATTCAGCAGTGTTCAGAGGAGGCGGCCTAGAGAGGTAACTGGATCATGAGAGGATTCATCTTACCAAAACTCAATTAGCTGATGAGTCCATTGTGAATAGGCTTTTAGGAAGCGAGGGAAAGGGCACAGGGAGGAAGCAGGGCACAGGGGGCCTTAAGGGGTATGAGGGCCCCTGCCCCCTTGCTCTCTCTGTCTTCACTTCCTTGCTGCCATGAGGTCAGAAACTTTTTTCCACCCTTCGGCTGTCATGTTTCAGCCTCTGAGCAGTCCGCCTTGGACTGAAACCTCTGAAACCGTGAGCCAAAATAAACCCTCCCTCAAGTTGTTTTTCTTGGGTATTTTGGCACCTGAGCTTTAATTTTGTGAATTAAAAGTAACACAGTGTTCTTCCAAGTTCATGCTCAATGACCTGCGAGTTGGAGCTCTTAAGAGAGACTTAGATTTCTTGTTGGATAAAATGCTGGTAAGAAATAGGATTCTTGTTGGAAAAAGCTGAGATAAGGGAGCAGAATGTGAAAGACCACTGGTTACATTACAAGGGCCACATTTACTATTTGGGTAAAGTCAGTAATGTACTTACTCCACCTGCAAACACTTACCAACTGCCTCCCATTAACCAAGTACAATTCTTGGCATGTGATAGTTAATTGATACCAAAGTTCCTGGAATTTTCAAGGTACCGAAGAGATATGAAAAATAATGAGCCTTGAAAATAACATCTATGTTGTTTAATGGAATTTGGCGACTTTGTGCTGAGAGATATTAGATGCAAGAATAGGGAACGGAGCTGCATTCTCCAGCTTCCTCTCTGATCCTTCCATTTTTCTGGGTGAGGAACACTTCTGTCTGACCATGATGGTTACCACTGAGATCAGGCCAGTGTGCTTCTTATCCCTACAGATTGAAGACACATTGCTGTTAATTCCCCTCAAAATATTCCCCCTCACTTCAAACACACATATTCCATCGTTCTTGCCAGGTTCTAAAGCAGTTCTGGAAGTCCTCTTTCATGAGTGTCTTTACAAGATAGGATTAAAAATACAGTGAGTGCAGCTGCCGACTTCCATCCAATCAAAAGGCAGGCTCATAAAAATATTATGGTACACCCTCATCCATTTTATCCACCAGACCTCACACCATGGGATCTCCGGCTCTTCCCCAAAGTCAAAATGAAAGGTAAATATTTTGAATCTATTCAGGACATCAAGGCGGCCATGAAAGCTACAACTGAAGACACTCATGAAAGAGGACTCACAGAACTGCTTTAGAGACTGGCAAGAACAATGAGAAAACGTGTATTTGAAGTAAGGAGAGTATTTTGGCAAGGTGCAATAAGATTTTTAAAAAATTAAACCTTTGCCATAACTTTTGGTCACACACTGTATTTTATGGTCACTGCCCTCCACTGATTTTGGAACATCTATCCACTTCTTCCTCCCCAATACACACACACACACACACACACACACACACACACTACATGTGTTGCTGGTGGGCTATAAATCATGGTGCTGCAATTCCTTTAGGCCTCAGTAGAAGGCATGAAACAAAAATATGGTCAATCTCATTTTTCATTGCTTCAGGGGCTGGGGAGAGATGAAGCTCCAGGGACTGGTATGTGATTTGTAAAGGACCAATAACATCTCTTTCTTGACATAGGAAAATTAAGAGAAAAAAAGTTTTCTTAGGGCTGAAGCTTGCTGAAACACAGCAGCTGAAGCTAAAGACTGCCACCTTTCTCAGTCTGAAGAAGGAAGCTCATAGCAGTAGAAACTCATGAATTAACTCAAAAGAAGAGAGAGGATGGAAGGTAGGAAGAGAAGAGGCAGCAGAGAAGAGAAGGGCAAAAGGACTGGGGAAAAATGCATTATGATGGCTCATGAGGCTGAAACAAGAAAGAGATGTAAGGGAGGAACAGACTGTCTTCTCATTGAAAATTTATAAGCTTGGCACACACAGGAGGAACATAATACATCTTGGTTCTACTTCCTCTGTGGTTCCTTCAGGAATTGTTCTTGATCCTTTTGGGACATAGTGTGGTGGTACATCCTGCCTGGACTACTTTTCATTTTAGGGTATTGTATCCTTTGGGGGAAACTCATGAGTGTGAATGGCAGACTCCATTCAGAAAACATTAGGATGTATGACCGGACTTTTCTAATGTCCTATCTCTTCATATCTTCTCCCCATCATAAATATCTACTGTACACATAGTATGTGATGCAGGCTACATTCATTCAACAAATATTAAATATTTCAAATGTGTTATCTTTTTTATCCTACACAAAAATTGTTTCCCTGTAGATACTCTTAGTATACCTATTATAAATGAGCAAATTGGGGTTTCAAGTCTAAATCACTTTACCAAGGATACACATGTTTCCAAGTGCAACAGAGCCAGGATTTAAATCTAGGCCTGTTTCACTTCAAACAGTAACTATTTTGTAACCAAAAGGCCTCATTCAATTTGGGTGTATAGCCAGCGCCAGTCTAAGAAATGAGCCATTATCATTCCTTGCACAAAAGATAATTATCCTGCATTGAGCCCTGGGGAGCCCCAGTCATTTAGAGAAGTCAAGAGCAACAAGACCCGTAGCTCCAGCTTACCAAGGTTCTGTGTGGGGAAGTGCCGTTTAGCATGTGCCTGGCTCCCGGAACAATGGTGGGGATCCGGCTTAGCTGGAGGATCGGGGTCACTGCCAAAAGGAGACTGAAGACAGAAGCCGGCTGCACTCTCTTATGAAGAAAACATCACATTAAAGATGAAATAGCTCCTTTCACTGGAGCATCTATTTTGTCTCCTGGGCCTTGAGACATAAAATTCACTTATTTTAATACCACGGCTCCAACTGATTTCCTGTATGAGATCACACACAGAGGAATCAAACTAATTTAAGATTACATGCCTGCTGCCCTTTCCTATGAAGAGTCTTTTCTTGCCTCTAATTAAACTATTTCTTCTGTGACAAATGCCAATATGTCTAAAAAGATCCCTCTTTGGAAAGAGAAGTACAGGAACTTGGAGGTATAAGGGTGCTGTTTCTTCATGCCTGGGTGAGCTCTTTTGTCAGTGTTGAATGTCAGTAATGCACCTAAGGTCGTGGGATTTTTTATTCCTCTGAATGGGAGTGAACCAAACTCTTGAGGCTACATTGTCCACGCACACCCAGCTGTCAGAGAAATCTCTGCCACCACCTATGAGTACGCAGGGGCCAGTAGCAGCAGTAGACAAGCCCAAGTCTATGCCCAATCCTGAAAATAAGATTCAAAAGCCAGCACCCTACCCCCAGCTGCCACTGGAGTTTTAAGGGAGATCTGCTGGGTTCAGGAACTGGAGATGCCAGCTCAAGTCTTGATTTTCTCTTCTGTAGCCTGGATGACTTGGGAAAGAAAACAACCTTCGCTGAGCACTGACTATGCACAAGGCACAGCCAGACTCTTACAGACTCTTGGCTAATCTTCGTGGCAGTCCTTCAAAGCGGGCGGCATTCTGGCAGAGGTGAGTTGAAAGTGCTACATGCTTATGATCATACAGACACAGTGAGGCGGTCTTGGTCTGAACCTAAATCTGTTGTGGCTTCGCATGATCTCTACTTGATGTCTGAGTCCTGGTCCCCTCTCTGGAAAATACAGGTGATGATTCTTGTGCGTCTTGCCTTGTGGGGCGGTGAAGATCGAGTGCAAAGCTGAAGTGAATAACAGGCTTGACTAAGTGGCGCCGGTGGAGGGTGGGCTGAGCATTATCATCAGCCACCATCCCTTGCACCCACTGTGAGCCACCCACACTTGGTTTCTGATGAGTTCCTATGTAACTGCCATCCAGCTGTCTTTACAAGAACTTCTTACCTGTCAAATGTTCTACAAGGTTTTATCTCCATTTTATAAGTAAAGCAACGCTTACAGGGCTAAGCAACTTGCCCGAACACATATTGTCAATAAAGGGCAATTGAGGCAGATTCTAACCTCAAACCTGGCCACTTTCCAAAGGAAGGACAATTCCTGCCCACCTCCCCTCACCTCCTGTCAAAGCTGCTGGCCCCTCATCGCAGGGCCTCCTTTTTAGAGGCTGAATGAATGAACCTTTTCTGAACAGACCCACCCACTTCCATCCCTGCTCTTCCTTCAGACACTCCCTTTTCACCCAGGATTATTTTTAATTCTATGACTTTGACCCCACCCCAAAACGTTTAATCCTGAAGACATACCTATTACAAAAAGCAATAAAAATTATGGCAACGTAAGTGACTTTTAGCAAATTAAAATGTTCTAAATGGCATTGTTAAGCTGTTTGCAATTTACTTCACTTTTACTTTACTGAAATTATTTCCACTTGGATGAATCCTATTCCACATAAAATAGTATTAAAGCAAATTTCATTTTCTCAATGTCTCCCCTCTATCATAAATTTTACCAATTATTGTTCCTGTTGGTGGGGTTATTCTTTAGTGGATGTTACTTTTTTTAACCATTAAAATAGAAAAATTAGGAGGAAAAAAGGAATATGTAGAGATGCAGAGAGAAAAAGAAAGGATAGAGAAAAGACTGAAAGACTTGTCTATCAATAGTGAGATCAAAAATTCTCATGGGAGCAATATGGCTAAGAATAATGAGTGAGTTCAAATGATGAGGTAAAAACACTTATTTTTCCTATGCAGTAGAAAACCAGATTTTCCTTTTCTCTTTGAATTGCTGGGAAACAAGAAGCCCATTCATTACCGGGTAAAGAGCAGACATCCCAGCCCTCATGTGCAAGGACACAGTTAATGAGGACATGTAAACTTTGGTAAATAAGACAGATCCCTGAGCCGGCAGCTACATCTTCTCATTATCAAGTGAGGCTCAAATGTGACTCAGCCCAGACTCATTCTTTCCTGTCAAATCCTGATACCTCCATCCAGTTCAGAGTGATTGAGAACACTATTTCAACCTCCATGTCAGAGCGGCTCCTGGCTTGGATTTAGATTCTCTGAGCAATTTTTCAGTTTTACAAGCATCTGCGTCACTTAACCTCATGGACTCTATTTGCTTGTTTGAATAAACACAGGCAATATTTTTGGCCATATTTCACTGCAGCAACCATATTAGCGACAGTTTAATGCTGTATTATTTGGGGACATTGCCAATGAAGCAATGGGCCAGTCAAGTGGAAGAGGTTGGGCAAAGAACTCCAATGCATGGGACATTCCAAGGAGTGATGACTGTGTCTGACCAGCATAAGCATTCTGGGGTCAGCAGTCGTGGCAGCTGGATCCTAGGTGTACCCCAAAGCACCCCACACCTCAGAAGTATAGGAACATGGATGTGGTGTAGAAACACAGTGGTAGAAGAGCAAGGCAAGATGGCATTATGCACTTTTGAGTCTTAACAGTTCTATTTCAAATTAACCAAATACATTCATGGCTCTTTCTCTGTATCCCTGTCTCTGTTTCTGTCTGCCCCTCTGTCTGCCTGTCATCATAACGCTGTCTCTGTCTCTATCCCTCTTTCACTGTTGTGCACCTTTGTCACAGTGTCTTCTGATTCTCTGACTCCCGTATGTAGGGAGTCCAGGAACAAGGTCGATTTGGGTTTTCACATAGTCAGTCTTCCACTTAGCAGTCTGTGAACATGACACGTCTCTCAATTTGAGTTTTCTCCTCTTTAAAACGGAAACAGTAATGCTGATTGTGTTGAGTTGCCACTGAGATGGAGTGAAATAGAGTACATACATGCAATTCGGCTCCTGGGCCTTAACAACTGCTCAATAAATGCCCATCGCTTCTCCTAGCTCCAGTTTATCGTGCCCTCATGATGTATTAAACTCAAACCGATCAGATGACTGTCTTCTGCTGTGGCCTGCCCTCGGTCCATTTTCAGATCGACCAATGGAGCCACGACTGGATGGAACCATTTTTCATCCAATTGGTCTCTTTCCAGCAGTTTCGTATGGCCTCCTACTGTAAATCACTCTGAGAAAATAAATGTCCCCAATCCATTAGTGCTTTTCCACCACAAGACAATTTGGGCCCAAATGAGACAAGGCTTGTTAATGGCCACTTAAATACATTCCTGCAGCCCAAGCTGGAGACCCTCAGCCAACCTCAAGTTCTCCCAGCTCCTGTGAAGAGAAACTCCTTCCCCTGTGACCAGTCTTACAGCAACAAGGGCACAGATCTGACCCTTCTCAGTTAGGGGGGACCCCACACCCTGGTTTGCCTAGGACAGTTTCAGTTTGCTGCTGCTATTCCAGAGGAATTCATAAAGCCCCTTTCACTTTAAAAAGAGTTCCAGTTTGAATAACAGACTATATAGGGTATCTATGGCAACCAAGAACAATAGTTAAGATAATAGCAGCTGTCATTTATTGACCACTCTCTGTGGGCCTGGCACTATCAGAAAGGTCTTACACGCTATACCTCATTAAACTTCATTACAATACTAAGAAAGGAGGCACTGTTATTATCTCCATTTTATAGAGCGGGAAACTAAATTTAGAGGAATTAGGCAATACTGCCAATGTCGACTGGAAAGCATGGTTGTGCCCTTCCTGGGTCCCTTCTAGAGGTGATGCACCCACTCCCCACCTTCCGGGAACATTGGTTGCTCTGGCTCAGAGCCGCCCCTTCCTGGAGAACTGTGCCCAGGCAAACAGGAGCCTCTCTGCTAGAGAGAGTCCATGCCCACCTTAGGAAGCAGCCCGAGCACAGAATTCTTCCCTCGCCCTTTGCTTCGGGGTGGACCGGACCCTGCCTGTGCAGTGTGCAGCTGGACGTGGCTGAGGCCACCTCCTTGCTTAGCTCTTGCCTCTGCCCTAGCCTGCTTCTCTTATTCCCACTCTCCTGAAAGCACTCTTGCAACAAAACACTTGAAAAAGGCCAGACCTGTGACATCTAGTTAGCAAGTGGCAGAGCTGGGACACTAGCCTAGGAAGTCTGACTCCTAACCACTAAGCAGATATGACACAATGTTGCCTATAAGATATGCAGGATTAAAATGAGGTCCTCCAAGTTGTCTGGTCACCAAGAAGCATGTGTCACATGGGCATAGATATGACCAAAATGATGATGACAACAGTCAAAACAACCATGACTACTGAAAATAAGCCAGTGTCTTTATTGTCTCTGATCTTCTCAGTATCACCAGTCTATTATCCCCATTACGTAGACAAATCACAGGAAGCTGGGAGAAATGGAAACATGGCCCCCAAGGTCACACGGATAGGAAGAAAAAGGCCCATCTTGATTCAAAGGCCACATGCTTTTTCCACTTGCCCACTTAAACCTCTTCCTGTGTAAACTGTTCATTGAATAGTTGGTAAAGCAGGTCCCACCAAGCTGATGTTGTTTTAGAAAGCAAGCTCTGCTATCCTTCCCACCCTTGCTCTGAGCAGTGGTTTTTTTTGTGCTGCATTTAACTGATGCCTCTACTTTCCGGAGAAAGCTATCTTACACTGGGAACAGCCGGGGGTGGGGGGTGGGGGGGTGGTTCTTTAAGCCACACATAAAAGAGCAAAGGATCCATATTATTGAAGAATGAAAGAAAAACCATGCAGGCCAAAGGTCCAGAGAGGAGAATTATATTTCTTATGACTTTTCCACTGAAGGAAACAAAATGGAATAAAAAGAAAACAGTAGAGCTTTAAGGACAGGCAGACTCAAAGCCTTGCTCTACTATTTGTGTGATATTTCTGGCAAATAATTTAATGTCCCCAGGCCTCAATTTGCTCTTCTGTAGTTCAGGGAAAAAAAAAAATCTATCTCATCAACCCATAAATGAGAGGGTAAATGAGATACAATATGTATTTCTTCCTGCTTCTTTTCTTCTATTTCCATAAAATTTATAGAATAATCAGTTTGGGCCCTCATCGTAGGTCTGACTAAGACTAGTTCAGAAGTAGTATGCTTTGGTTCCTAGCAAAAAGCATATCCTATTTGATGCTAAAAGGTTTCCATTAAAAATAAAGAACAGATCAAAAGTGAACCTTCATCCATGAGGCCATCCATTGATTCACAAAAATACAGAATGAGTCATCCTGGATGTCAAGGCTAAAATTTAACAATCAATGAACATCTTTGGCCAGCCAATCCCAGTCCAGTGGAGGAAGAAGGGCCCAGTGGGCCATCTTCACAAGCTAGTGCAATCCTCCCTTGAAAAACTGATTAACTCTGCTTCTAGCTCTGCAAAAGGAAAATCAATCCGGGCCCTTTCAATGCTGTATCCCATGCCTGCGTGGCTTTCTAAGCAAATGGGACGGGGGCTAGGCAGTGATTCCAGCATATGTGTGTCTGTGTGTGTGAGTGTGCATGTGCGTGTGCATGCGCATGCATGCACCTCTCCACTGAAGAACATAGTTGTGTGTCTGACTTTGAAAATCAATCTCCTAGCCTTCACCTTGACACTTATTATTTCAAAATGCTTCTATTCCTATAAGCATTTATGTGGTTACCGTAGTATAAGGCTATTGAATGCAGAAGGTGGAGAATACAAACTGATTTGCACTGCAAAAGAGGCTCTTTTCTTTAAAAACTAAGTAGCTACAACATTTTATTCTCTGAAAATAGACTCTGACATAAGAATCCTAGAACCCAATCCTCAATTTGGAAGACGGGTCATAGATTATTTTTGTGCATAATATTAATGTAGAACATATCCTATTCTTTGATGGGTTTTTAAGGTAAGAGAGTTATCAGAACATCGTTTTAATTGTAAGAGGCAGACGTTCTCCCACGAGCAAGAGAAATGATGACTCAACAATCCCCCTCCAAGCTCTTTTCTCAATCCATTCATCTAGCAATAACTTATTCAGGACATACCACGTGCCAAGCACTGTGCTAGGCACTGGGGTTTATGGGTGAAAAGGGCGGAAAGGCACTCTGCCTTCCCGGATCAATCATCTTGGTTTGGTAAAAATTAACAAAGAGGAATGCACAGGATCCCCCAGTTTGCAATAGCCTGGATCCTCCAGAGAGGCCTGAGTGGTGTTCAGAGCCCAGCAGGGTTGAACCCCACATCAGCACCTACGTTGCCACCAGCTGCCTTCTGATCTGGCCAATGACACTCACGTCTGCTTTCAGGTGGCAAAGGGAGGGGGATCTCCTTGGCAGTTTTCTTGCCTCTAGATCAGGTCCCAGATTCTGGGTTTCCCGTCTAACCTAGGAACCTGCCAGCTGGCTGCTGTTGCTGCTGCTGCTGCTGCTGCAGGGAGCTGTCTGTGTTGTTTTTTGAAAACCAGATGAGAAGGGGCTCGGCTCATCTCTCCGTGGAAACAGCGGCTTGTCCTTACAAGCTTTCCAGGCTGCTGCAGAGTTTTGGATCCAGCGATCCTCTCCTGGTCAGCCTGCCTCAGAACTTTGGGGAAATGATCCTGTAGCGCACACGCAGGGAGAGGCTTACGTTCTGGGGAATCTCTGCGCGGGCCTGGAGAAGTTTCCCGGGAGGAATGAGACTAGAGGGCCTCTCAGAACGCTGGGGTGCCCTAAGACAGGAGCAGGAGTCCAGAGATTGATCAGGCTCCCCCATCTTCGCCCCGCAGAAACACAGGATGTAGGAAGGTGTAGAGGGGTGGGTTTAGATGCCTTAGATGCCAGGTACGTAATCTTCCGCTTCCCCGTTCCTCTCCCCAAGCCAGGCTCCAGGGAGGGAAGTGTGCAAGAGGGTGGCCCAGCCCTGCACCCTGTCCCCACCCCGAACAGCACAGAGGTTAAAAAGCCCAAGTGTCAAATCCAGAGCGGGCCAGTTAGTGGCAGCCCAGTGAGCCTGGGCAAATCTCTCGTCTCCCGAGAGGATGTTTTCTCACCTGTAATGGAGTACAAAAATGATCCTAACTCTCTGGGACCCAGAAGTATGAGATAAAACGGCACACGCGGAACTCTGCAAACAGTGGCCGGCGCACAGTAGGCCTACAGCTAGTCATACGTTTAGCCACATTAAGCATCCAAACCCCTGGACCCGCTTCTGCGCTGCGCTCCGGGACGGAGAGCTCCGCCGCGCAACGGGCGAGACCGGAGCGCCAGGCGCCACCATCCTCCCGGCTGGTCACCTACAGCGGGCTTGAGGAGGGCGAGTGCCACCTCCAAGCATCCTCCCCAGCGCGAGCAGACCCCGGACAGCGTCCCCGCTGGGTCCCTCCCATCCCTTCCCGGAGCGCCGAGCGCACAGAGAAAGCGAGAAAGGCGCGGATACTGGACCAGGCTTTGACGCGGATCTTGAGCTCGCCGTCCTGAGGCTCGGGCATGGCCTTCCTGGCGAGCCGCAGCTTGCTGAGCCCCCCGAAGCCGGCCAGCACCACGGCGCGCATCTCCTGGGCATCCCCCAGGCGGTGCGAGCCGTCGCCGCCGCCGCCCTCTGCGGGCTCCTTGCTCGCCTCCTTCTCGATCATCTGCTCCGTCTCCTCCGCCTTCTCCGCGCCTTCCTTGGCCATGGTGCGCGGGGCCGCGGGGCGCACGGGCTGCGGCGGCGGCGAGGGCGCGGAGGGCGCGGGGATCGGGCCTCTCCGCGGGCTCCTCCTGTTGAATGCGGGGCGCTCGGAGGCGCAATGGCTGCAGCCTGGGCGAGCGGCGCCGCGGTCCACAGCCCCCGCCGTAATCCTCGCAGGAGCCGCGCCCAGCGCGCCCCGCCCCCGCGCCGCCTCTCCCCACCCGGCCCCACCCGGGCTCGGCTCCAGCTTCCGACCCAGTCTCCAAGGAGGCTGTCGATCGCAGCCCTAGAAACGGATTTGCCTGAGACTCCTTAATAAAACGCTCCTCGAACGGCCGCCCCGGCCTCCCACCCTGGTGGGGCGCAGTACTTGGTTAAATACGGCGCAAGCTCGGCGCCTGGAAATGGACAGAGATAAAAGTCTGGGCCTGGAGGATGCCTTCCGCTTTCTGGGCATCTCCGGGGCTGCCTCCTCCTCAGCACCTGTGCCATTTCGGGCCAATAAAGGGGCTCCAGAAAAGAATTCTGTACTAGAACAGAACATGTCCTCATTCCGATCCCCCACGACCAGCGGATACAGCCTCCCCAGCGCGTGGGCACACGGAGTAGTAATTGGCATTTTGTTTTGTTGCTGTTGGTTCCCTTGAAAAAGGAACTCATAGAAAAAAAAACAAACTTGTATTTTCTTAGAAAACAAACAAAAAAAGATGGGAGAGGAGTGGTTTTGCTCTTGGCAATTTAAGAGGCAATGGAAAGAGAAATATTAGGTATACGTTCTAGTTGCCAAGCTTAGGATCTTGGGCCACTCATTCACCATTCTTGACCCTCGATAACCTCATCCTTAAAATAGGTACACTAATTTTGTCATCTGCATGTGCTAAGCGCTGGGCTGGATATGATTTCAGTGGTACTTGGTTTTTACCTTCGAGGAGCTGAATCTCGGCAGGAGGAAAGGAGGCACGGTCCGCGAAATCTCATGTCAGTTTGACTTTTGTGTATTTATTTGTCTGTTTCCTTCACTCAACTGCGAAGTTCACATGGGCAAGAGCTAGCTGTTCTGCTTATAGCTTGGCGTTCCCAGGATTTAGTACATGATTGACACTTAGCAGATATTGCTCAGAAAGTGCTTTTTGAGTGAACGGTTGAGTCAGTAAACACAGATGCTTCTGTGGGAGCTCAGAGGAAGGACCTGTTAACTTGTCCAGGGAGTTAGCAGAGTCCGCAGGGAGGAGGGGACATGTGAACTCAATCTTGAAGGATGAGATAGAGTCTGCAGGTGGAGGTGGTCACAAGCACACTGAAGCACACAGAACGGTGGCACATGAAGGTGTGTTTGAGAGGGCTCCGGCTTGTCCTGGGGATGGAGCATCGGCTGTGTTCAGCAGTCCCTGGAGGGGAGGTTGGAACCAGATTGGTTGGAACCAGGTTTGAAGGATCTCTTGTACCCTGGTATAAAATGTAAGACATAATCAGAGAGGAAAGGCTTCAGAAACAAAAACAAGAGGCTAGCGCTGCCAGAAGTGCATGCTAGGATAATAACTTGGGCAGTAAGTGGGTGATGGATTGGATGATGAGTTACTGGAAGTATGGAGATGAGCTGGGGACAAGACAACAGGGTAGGCCAAACACGCGATGAATGAGGAGGGCAGCACCTCAGGCTGAGGCTATAGGGGGCAGGAAGGGGCTGAAAGCGGGTTGAGCTTTGTTAGTGAACCGAGCATCTTATCGTAAACCCAATTCTCCAAATTACAAACCCTGTCTACACTGTGAGTGATAGTGTTTAGGCTGGACTCTCTCCTGAAACAAGAATCTGACTGCCAGTGGTTTGTTTTGGAGGTAATCCCAGGAAACTTTAGTTGAGAAGTAGAAAATGAGATGGAGAAGTGATATAAGCCAATGTAGAATGTATTTAATAAGCAGGTTACCAGAGTGGACAGACGGGGCTCAAATCACAGGGGACCTTTGAAAGAGAGTGTGGAGTAAGCCTCAGCGTTGTCTTACCCACAGACTAAGGAAATAGGTATTTATTCACTCATTTCTAGACATTATTAGCCAAGAGAAGTTCCTGGAAGTGTTAACTCCCTGGCACGTTCATTCTGCCCCAGCTACCTGGCAGAGAGAATCCCCAGGCAGAGTTATTGTTCTCCACAGGAAGCTGTCATTTGTACCTGGGGTGAATTCCCAGGGGACATGCATTGGTGCAGCACCGTCTGGGATGTATGTTACTATCTGGGTCATGTCTACCGTCCTAGACACATTCGTACACTGTGTAATTGGATTCTCAGGATAACTTCATGAGGTAAGAAATACTAGTCTCCCCTTACAGAGAGGAAACTGAGCCCTACCACTGGGGATTGTCATGCTCAAGGGAGACACTGGTCCCTTCGGCTGTGGTGAGATGAGGTGCAGAGCTGACTCCATTCATGTCCTTCCCACTTCACCGTGCACGCTGATCTAGGGGGTGAACAGGTTCTGCCCCCGATTGATGGAATTCGGGGGCTGTCGTCTTCTCTCTTCTTGGCTGCCTAAACATCTCTGTTCCACCAAATCTCTATACCTTAGTTCCGAGTGTTTTCCTTCGGCATTAGTAAAGTAAATCTACTTTGCAGTCAGCACACAGCATATTTAAGAGAAAGTGTTTGTCTTATATGTGTGTTAAAGGGAACATAATTATTCCCTCCAAGGGAATCTTCTAGCTGTTTACAAACCTTAGATTATAATTGGAGGGTGGCTGATTATCACAGCAACCCAGAGGGAACACACCACCATCTGAGCTGCCAGGGGAAGAAGCATCACCTCTCAGCCCCATATGATACTGCTGTTAAGTATTCCCAACTCTGCTCCTCTCCAGTGGAAAGTGGAAAGAGCCCTGCTGTATGGCACATCTCCAAATAAACACAGCAAATCAATTTTGAATTTATAAAATTGATTTCCTTGGCGTGCACTCAGAGCCTCAGTTGCGAAATGTCTCACATTGCAGGGCGATGCCAAACAGCGGCCACTGACGGTGAAATGTGGTATCACAGTTCAGTGTGTGTGTGTGTGTGTGTGTGTGTGTGTGTGTGTGTGTGTGTGTGAAGCATAGGAATGTAGAAAGGTAAATTTAGGGATACTTCAAATGGAGTGTCACACAACAGAGGTGAGGTCTTTGAGTAAGAAGATAAGGAACATAAAATTAGTGTGATTTTTCTAAACAATTTGGAATGGATCAGGAATTCTTCAGGGAAATATATGACTTCTTTAATGGTCAAGGTCTTCAACAGTATCATATATATATTTAATTACAGTATCTTTAAGGCAGAATTATTTGTTATACATACATCATATTATTTAAAATAATCTTGTGTCGTAGGGACTCTTATCTGTATCTTTAAGAGGCAAAAATGTAATATAAACTGAGTAACTTTCCGAAGGTTACCTACTTAATAGAGTTGGGATTTGAAGTGGGAGATGTTTGAATCCGAAATGTGGATTCCTAACCACTTTACTATAATGTCCACAGTTTTATATTTTGCTCTATCTTTCACTCATAAAAATGTCATATAATAGACTAAGAAGAAGGACACAAATTTAGAAGGTCAATAATGGAAAGAGATAAAAGATTATCCCCCAATAAAAGATCTGAGTAAAGTCCAGGAGCTTATATTAAAAGATGTATGCCATAGTTTTCTATAATCTGTGTCAACGACATATAAAAGATGATAGAACACAATCATCATGGACATTGCCTTATTCAGAGAATCGGAAGGGTACGAAGGTAGTAGATTAAATCTCCTGGCTGTATCTCATAGGACCGATCCTAAGTGGTAAACTCTACTGGTATCAGAGCGGGTGAGAGAAGTGATTTGATACTTTTCTTCATTTTTGAGTCCTCGCCTTGTGTTATTTCTCAGTAGTGGAAATAAAATGGTAAATAAGACAAACACATTCTCCTTTCTGGGCGGACTAGCAGTCTGGTCGAGCAGACACACATTGGTTTAGGGGTTGCTCAAAAGTAAACTTTTCTTGATTCAAAGGTTTGAATTTGTTTAAAGCTAATTGAGTTTATTTGAAAGATGAACCCATAAAGTAGAGGTCCACAGAAGTGAGCTAGAGAATGGAAGGAGGTCAATATAATACTTCAGGTGCTCACTGCATAACTGGGCCAATCCTGCTGGAAAAGTCTAGAAGACAGTCTTCCAGGGATGGTGAAGCTTTGAGAGCTTCCAATGATCCAAACACCCCGCCACAGCACACGTGCCGCGGGTTCGCCACCCCGGGACCCGAGGCCCTACCTCGGGTCAAGGGAAATGGAGTAGCCACCAACTCCTGTTCTCGGTTGAGGGTGGTCTCTGGGGAACACCGACCCTCACTCGCTTCTGGCTGGCCCTCACACACGGGCCGCTCAGGACAAAGCTTTTCTGAAAGACTCGCGGTTGTTTGCGGCTGGAAGCCACTGGGTCACTGTGCGTGGCGATAGTGACCTCCAGCCTCGTGACGGTGGGGCTTGGGTGGTCTCTGCTACAGATATTAAAACAGAAAAATCACATAAGTAATTAATCGTTCACCAGTTTGCTAGGTGCTTTAAAGGCAAAATACAATGTGCTGTCTGGAAGGTCAGGGAAGGCTTCACTATGAAAGTGACGGTAAAAATTAGGTTCAACTGCCAATGGCAAAAACAATAAAGAAAGAAAAAGTGGCTGAAAGAAGTTAGGGTGAGGAAGTTATGGAGGTTGCACAAGGTTGCAAATGTCAATGTTCTTTCCAACTCTATACTGCAGATCGTGAATAATAGACCCATTCACATAGCTCAAGATCCAGCCATTACGCCTGCATCCTAGCTAGCAGGATGGAAATGTGTGCGATAGGGATAAAGACCCCCAGCTTCCTGTCTCAGATCACTACTGCAGTCTACCATAATACATCTACTTACCTTGCATTGGCCAGAGTCTAGTTGCACGGTCATATCCTACCGCAAAGGAGGCTGGGGAGTGCAGTATCTTCTTAGTTAAGTGACGAAGTCCCACATAAAAGTCAGGGTTCTATAACTAATGGGGAAGAGGAGAGATAGCATGGGAGGTACAGCAGTGCCCTCCTCAGATGACTCTGAAGGGCTTTAAACAAATGAGAGGCTGTGTAGAAGATGAAGGGAATTCCCAGGCCTCCCTCCCTGAAACGCAGCTGTACCCGAGGATCCTGGTCCCTGGGACTTGGTACCATCTTCTCCAATCTTCTCAACAACTCCTCGAAGGTGTGTTTCACCCTACTGGATTTTTCTCTCTATAGGATTCAACTACAATTTTATGATGGAAACTAATAGGAAAACCCAAGTCTCTTTCCATAACCAAAGGGTGCTATTCACAGGACACTGGATATTACGTTAGCTCAGTACTGACCAGATCGCGGTTAAATACAATTAGAACCATTTCACGTCTTATAATCAGCTGTTATCCACGAAGAGAAGACTTTATCAACTGTTTTGTATCGTTCTGTAAATATGTTTAGCCAAGTATGGAGGAGAATATACCACAAAGGACCAAGGAATCTAAGTCAAGCCACTTATAATTTTGAAACTTTATTCATGCCAAAGAATAATTCCCGGGTGCTTTCTTATATCCACTTCCCCTGCGTGTGATCTAGAGTTTTCCCTTAGTGCAAAAGTGTATGATTTCTTGTATGAATCATCACACAATAATGCTGTCTGCTTCTTCCAAATGCTGCAAAGAGCTGTGTTTTCCCCAAAGTACTTTGATATACATCATTGTGAGGAACAGCAATGGAAGGGGATGTAAGATGCAGGTTTAGAAGTAAACAAAGCGTTTACTCCTCAGACAGGGTCTAACAGAAACTAGATTTGGTGGGTGGCTTCCTCCCTGTACTCTTCCTTTCTTTATTCCTTCTTTTTTGTTCTTTCTTTCTTTCTTTCTTTCTTTCTTTCTTTCTTTCTTTCTTTTTTCCTTTCTTCCTTTCTTCCTTTCTTTCCTCCTTTTTTCTTGCAAGCTGAGAGCCTCCTGCTATAAATCAGAGTGAACTAGGCCTCCAGCTAACTCACTCTCTATTTCCCTGATGCCTCAGCTTTGAGCTGAGAGATGATTTCCCTGACAGCTCAGTTTTCTTTATTATTATATTGGCCCATGTCAAGTTTGCTGGAATTTTTTCAGAGTCGTGATTGTGTGAAGCCGTAAGACCCCAAAGTAACTGAAAAAGCTGAATCAAGAAGAACATATTTTGCCTTTTCTCTTCTGAAGTCAGACAGCTGAAATCTCAGAAGATTGGGAAATGTTTTTCACTGGCAGGAATCCTGTCCTACTCCTATAGTATGTCCCTCCTATTGGTAGAGCTTAGTGTGTGTGTGTGGGGGGGGGAGTTACATAAAATAAGTGAGACGGACACATCATACATCCATCCATCTATCTATCCTCCATCCACCCACCAATCCATCCATCCATCCACCCACCCATCCCATTCCTGATTTCCTATATGCACTAAGCAGAGTGGAGAAGAATAATATCCAGACCTTGTTTCCAAAATTTCCATACCTTGTGCAGATCCCCAGCTTTAACTCTTCCTAGCTATGTAGGGCTGTGAGAGATAAGAGAGTTGTGCAAACTAAATGAGAATCTTAGTACCTAATTTGGGAGCATGGTGTCATAAACTACATGAGGCACTATGACAAGCTCTTCCAAGCATTATTTCTCATGCATAATAGTTGATCAATGGATAATAATTCCCTTCCTGCGTCCTTTATGAGTACAGCCTGCTACATGTCTTGAGGGAGAGATAAACATGCAGACATGGTGGCACAATGCACCGGGGATCCAGGACAGAGTATACAGGGGCTAAGCGCATAGACCCTGGGGCTGGACCAGCCACCTTCCAGTCCTGGCCTGAACTCTTCACAGTTATTTAACCATAGACCAAGTTCCTTATTATCCATTGCTTAGAAAGGCTCTAAGATGCAAAATATTGATTATACCATCTTCACAAATTTGTAGATAAATTTAAAAGACATAATCCAAATAAAACTCTATGTTTAGAAACACCCCACTGTTTTCATGTTAGGATTTTATAACTGACTTTGTGGTATTTCTTAATAGTTCAACAACTGTTTTACTGGAAAAGGTTAGAGTTCTATTTCAACCTTTTCCAAAGTATATCCAATGGAACAGTGGCCTCTTAAACTATTGACTAAAGCTAGAGATAAACGGTGTTCAGTGGTTAAAGTAGCTGGGGACATTCTGGGTCAAGTGAAGTTAACCATTTTTTTAAAAAAGCAGGTTTAGAGCCTCATGTTAGCATGGTGTTTGAATCTTTGAGTGGGGATTTACAACACAGCTGCATACAGACTGCCTGACATCCAGCCCTTCCCCCTGGAAGTTCCTAAGACTACCAGTCTGCAGGGAGCTTCTGGAGAAGGCTGCCACAGATAAATCAGTGGATACGTGTTTCTGAGGAGAGCAGCTCATGGCGTGGCGGACGGGAAGCAGACAGTTAAAGGAGGAGCTGGGAAGGGAGATAGAACTTCAGGATCACACAGTGACCCACCTCTTCCGACCAGGCTCCGTCTCCTAACAGCTATCCGCTATCGAGCCCCTGTAACCCAATCATCTTGCAAAGGTCCCATCTATGATCGCATGAGGATTTAGAGGGACATACATAAATAAACTATAAGATAGTGCCAAGACTGAAAAGGTAAGCCCCCGGGACTGTGGAGGTCTATGCTGCCTGTGTGACTTTGGAAATGTCCTTGCTATGCTTGGTCAAAAAAGGTAGTTGTACTAATTGATGCTCAAGGGACTTTCCAGCCCAGGGGCTGAGGTCACATCAGTCCTGTGGGTCAGCAGTGACCTGCCACAAGGACTCGCTCTACAGAAATGACATTTATCAGAAATGATAGCTACAGATGTGACAGTACACACCAGGAGAACGTCCCCTACCTGGGGTACTGTTTGTCTTTTTGATGGGTTCAGAAGACTGCTTCACACAAGTCTTTCTGCAGACACTTGAATAAATTTGAAGTTGATGTAAAAGGCTATTAAATCATTCTGGGCGATTTTGTTTCAGAGACTGTTCCTATTTTGTTGGGGAAAAAAATTAAAGGACACACTTTAATATACCACCGCCTTTCTAAATAGAGACAGTCTCTCAGGGATTGATTTTGAGTTTTGGCATGGGATGTGCCTGTTAATCTAGTTGATCATCGAGAGTACAGTTGGTCTTTTATCTTAAGGACTTAATTCAGTCATGCCCACAGTAGAATAGCGGCAGGCAGCAGGATGGGGTGCACGGAAGGGGGTGATGCTTGGACCAGGATGATCAGTGATAAAGAAAGACAGAAAGCACATGAAGATACTAAAGACTGGAGTCTCCAATACAGGCTCCTAGCACATTACTGTTAATACCCATCTCCAGGCAATGTGACTCTTTGTTTAGACTGCTGGGGCAAAATACCATAAATGGAGTGGTTTATAAGCAAGAGAGATTTATTTCTCACAGTTGTGGAGCCCGGAAGTCTGAGATCAGAGCGCTGGCAGGTTTGGTGTCTGGTGAGAGCTGTTTCTTGTTCTTAGAAGGGCCTTCTAGCTTTGCTCTCACGTGGTAGAAGGGGTGAGGGAGCTCCTCTTCTATAAGGGAACGAATCCTGTTTGTGAGGGTTCCGCTTGCGTGACTTAATTATCTCCCAAAGGCCACCATCTCCTAATACCCTCACTGCGGGGGTGAGAATTTCAGTGTATGAATTTAGGGGCTTACGTTTTACTTAAACAACCCGGAAGCTAGCATCTGAGGCCAAGTAGTATATTTGGGGGAGCACTGGCATTGGCGCAGGGAAGTCACGCGGGGAATTAAAGGAAAGAGAACGTGGTATATTTGCAAGCAAGTGGCTATCTGGGATTTGTCCCCACTGGGGAATTCCGGAAGACAGCGTGGATCATGTTTTCGAGTTATCCCGAATAGCCATCAGTGCTGCTGGGATATTAAGACACCAGTAAGCTCCGTCGCCCACCATGTAGTCGAAGGCTGCTTCAGGAGATTAAGTTTTCGAGCTTCTGGCTTGCCCTGGCTTCAGAGCAAGCAGGCTTCCATAGCAAAGACCTCAGGCACAGGCAGCAGGCGCTCACAGCAAGCAGTCTGGGGGCTGTCGCGCTGAATGCTGAGGGGCTACGGGCTGGAGAATGATGGTGCCTGCCGTAGCATATTGATTTAAATTGTTACTGTCATTGTACTGTGGCATGAATGCAAGCCAATTGTAATATCCTTATTTTACAGCTCTTATGGATAACTCTAAAGAGCAAAAGATGCTTGAGTATTACATTTTTAAAGCAGTAAAAAGCAATGCATGTCAAAATAACAACAGCTTGATGTGATATATGTACTTGTTTGGTCAAACAAAATCAAGGTTTGCGGTGCAAATATGTGCTCTACCAAGAGGCATGTTATTTTGAACCCAACGTGGTTATACTTTCCTGTGATAGCCAGACCGGCCCTACTTTTCTATCTTCTGGCTGCTGCAAAAAGTCGATCCTGCAACGACGAGACCATTTAGTGTTCACCCAACCAAAGTGCAACGTTTCATATTAACTTTAAAAAATATCTGATAGAGTTCTTAATTGAAATTGGCTGATTTAACACAGTAAGGGAATGAATCAATTGAAACGATGTTAGACAGCTCACAGAATCCCTGAGAAGTCTGCAGAAAGGCTGGAGGAAGGAACACAGGGGGATAAAGCCCAGAATCGGAGTGTGTTTGCTGTGATTTGCATGTGGTTGTGTGCGTCCCAGTGCAGTGGTGTGAAGTGTTTAAGAGGTGGGGCCTAACGGAAGATCATTAGGTCACCTCAGATGGGATTAATGTTGGTCTCATGAAATGAGTCAGTTCTCACGAGAGCAGGTTGCGATGCAGCAAGGCAACCCCACCCACTTGGCTTCTTCTACGTGCAGCTGTTTCCATTCCTCCTTGTGTACCATGTTGAGGCACAACCAAGGGGACCCTTTCTAGAGGCTGGTAGATGGGGCTGCCAGATCTTGGACTTTTAGCTGAGAAACCTGTGAGCTAAGTAAACCTCTTTTCTTTATAAGGTACCTAGCCTTAGACATCTTTATGGCAGCACAAAATGGACCAGTACGGTATATATAAGAACAGAAAAAAATGTGCTTTTTACGTCTTTGCTCTGCAAATAAAGCTGAAAGGAAATCTATTAATTTCCAGTGAGAACAACTGACTTTGGTTAACCCACTAGAGCTTCTTGGAGGAGGGAGATGAAGTTTTTATTATTTTTAATAAAAAATTGCAGGGTCTCAGGTCAACTTACGTTCTCAAATTTTCTCTAATTATGTAAAAAGAAAATTGTTCCCATGAGAAGACTATCAGAAGCAGATGGGCTTGATAATCTACTTGAGATTATTTTCCATGTGCAGTTTGGGGCATTTGGGTGTTACTTTGGGATTTCAAGGGAAGACGTATGCTCAGAAGTGCAAGTCACTTTTCAGATAGACACAGCTTAAGTGAGAAGACCATCTCCGTGCATGGAAATGATCCAAGACAGACATGAAAACAGGGAGACTTAAGAATGTTCCAATAAGTGGGCAAGAAACATCTGAAAAAAATAGGCTCACATGAATTAAAATGTAAATCCTGAACACCCTTCTTGTGCTGGTAAATTTGAAATGTGTGTGTGTGTCTTCAGTATGACGTGGTTACAGACAGGTTAAAGGACCCACAAGGAGGGTTTGGGGAGGTATCCAGGGATATAAACATTCGGGAGGCTAATTTGGGACTATAAAGCCAAATCCTTAAAGAAATAAAATTCTTGACTCAGTAATTCCCTTTTTAGAAAGCTGTTTATTCTCAGAAAATAATTAAAGATGTATGCAAACATTTCAGCTTTGAGCATTTTCACTGAGGCATTAATTAAAATACTCCAAATCTAGAAATCTAAACTTCTAACAACAGAAGTCAGGATAAGAGCCTTTTTTAGTGTCCACACAATTGAAAAATATGGTACTTTTGAAAACATCATCAAAAGAAGAACAGTCTAAGGAGGCTGAAAAAGTACCCCTGATAATATAATCTTACTTTGGAGATACCCACACACATGCAGACTCAGTGCTGGTTAAGAAGATTTGGAAAGATCATGGTCCTAATGTGGATTATCTCCAGCCGATGTCCAGTTAATGTCCTGAAATTTTTTCTGTATGCATTTCTGCATGTTCTAACAGTTTACATACATTGATTTTATAATTAAACATCTTAAAAAGACTGTGTTTGAAGAACACATATTCTTGCATAGGTCCCTTCCAGCTTTATGGATGAGGAGACGCAAGAAGTAATTTTTAGTAAGTGAATAGCTGTGCGGTTTGCAACGTTTTTGGTATATATCAACCATAAATAGACACAACAATATCCTGTGAAGTAGATACCACTTTTATATTAATTTTACTCCTGTGTACAAGAGACAGAAGGTAGAGGGATTGCACACTGCTAGAGACAGAGAATTTGGGTTCAACCCAGCTTGGCTGCTTCCAAAACCCATATTATTTTCACCACACTAGCTGCCACCTGGGTCCCGAAGGATCTTCTGGAGGACTCTCTTATCCTGCTTTTCACATACTGGACTTCTGCCCTCAAACTGGCTTTGAGAAGTCAAGGCTCCTTTTCAGCTGGGGGAAGATAAGAGTTTAGTCTATCTGATTTAAATAACCAACATTTACCAATGTGTTGGAATTATTTCCACCCTCGCCCCTCTTCTTGGGTTAATAGTATCTAGTATTAGGATAATAGTGTCTGGTAATAGGCTATAAGGTGAAGAGAGAGACAAGCTCTTTGGGGTCTTACATCTGGGTCCAGGGTGAACCTGCCTCCCTGTCCAACAGGCCCACCCAGAAAGAAGTGAAAAAATGAATGAATGAGTGAATGAGAAGCAGATTTCTCTTTTGCCTCAGGGTGGAGAGACCTAACAGTTTAAAGATACCAAGAACAGGGGAGGGAAGGAATAGATAAAATTTCCAAAGGAGGAAAGTGAGCTTTTAGCTTCCTAATTGCCTAATAGGCAGGGATAGGTCTCCATTAGATGGAGGATTCTCTCTCTACTCAGTTGCTAGGAGAATTGTTGCCAAATTGGAGAAAGAGGGGAGCCCACAACCTGGGCTTGGTGTGGGCTGGATGGTGCAGCTCAAGCCCAAAATACGGGACAATTTGGCACATACCAAACCTTACCTTCACTGACCCTGAGCGTGGAAGGGACCAACCAATGTTACCAATGGATTGTTTTCTTTTCTTGTCTGGCTTGATTTACTTTCATTTTTCGATATATGAAATGCTAGTCTGCTTCCAGAAGTCAAAACTATACAAAAAGTATATTCAGGTAAGTGTTACTCCCTTCTGCATCCCTCCCACCTTCTGCCTCCTTCCCATCCCTTGTGGGTAAACAAATTCATTCTTTTCTGGCTCATTCTTTTCCTGTCTCTTTTTAAAAAGAGTAGTGGATATATATGTATGTACGTCTTCTTTTTTCATCTTCTAACACAAAAGGTGGCATTTTTATATGTATCCCTTTTTGCACTTTATTTTTTTTTAATGTAACAATGTCTCCTGGCAACTGCTTTCTAATCATTTCACGGAACCCTTCTTTATGCCTTTTGTAGCTGCCTAGTAACCGAGTGTGTATATAGCAATGTTTATTCCTGCTCAGTTTTTTAACTTTTGATAACCAATGCAGTTTTTAACATGGAAAAAAAACCACATCTGTGAGCTGTGAGTTTATGATCACAGGCATGGGCATTCCGATAGAGTTGAAAATGTCCCCAAAGGCAGGACAGGGCCGTGGGGTTGGGTGGTTGGGAAGAAGAAGCCACCAGTGCAGGATTGGGTCTTAAGAGTCTGTCCCAAGCATGGAGAAGGGTCAGCAGTTCAGCAAGTGACTAGACCCCTCGCTTGAGTCTCTCACAGTATGACGAGGAGGTGACAGAGTTGAGAAGAAAGTGATTGTGTGAGAGAGCTCCCAAGAGTCTGAGCCTCGGTTCCAGGAGCCTCAGCTTTGGCAAAGTCCTGCACTCAAGCCCTGAATGATAGCAACAGAAAACACCCTCCTTAAGGGGCATCCCAGTAAGGGCCAGAGAGAGGGGGAACTCTCTTTCACAAGCAGGAAAGATTGCATCGTTGTATTTTCTGCCATTCTAGTGGGACGGGAATCAGCAGACTCTACGGTCACTCCTCTGTGTCTGTGGGGACTGCTTCTAGGAGTCCCCTCGGTGGTCCAAATCTCAGCTACTCAAAACCCTTATAAAACACGGTACAATATTTGCATTTAACTTTGTGTCATCCTCCCATATGCTTTATTTTTTTTTTATTTTTATTTTTTGTGGTGCCAGGGATCGAACTCAGGCCCTTGTGCTTGCAAGGCAAGCACTCTAATCACTGAGCTAAATCACCAGCCCCCTCCCATATGCTTTAAATCACCTCCAGATTACTTATAACACCGAATACAAGATAAATGCTGTTTAAATAGTCATACTGTATTGTCGAGGGAATAACAGCAAGAAAAAAATGTGTATACTTTCAGTACAGATGTGGCATCTTTTTTTTTTTTTTTCAACTACTTTGATTTGCAGTTGGTGAAATTCACTGACGGGAGCCTGTGGATGTGGAGGGTGGACTGTATTTATTTGTGTGTCTCTAGCTGACATCACAAGGCTGTTAGTAGGTTAGAAGTTATTCGAAGAAACAGTCGCGACACTCCTGCCCCTGTGTATTGGAATTAGAATCATTCCTCCTTCTTATATACTATTTTATTTGATTCTAACAAAACTCTTGGCAGGAAGATATTATTCCAACTTTGTAAGTTTCAAATCTAAGATCCAGAGAGACTGATTTTCTTGCCTAAGGCTACACAAAAAAGTTGTGGCAAAATTGGAATTTGTACCCTATATCTGACTCCAAAATTTCTAGTCCATCTTTTCCAGAGTGTAGCACTTCTCAAAATAATACCCAAAATAAATTCATGGTCACAGAAATCATACTCCATCTGAGAACTAAACAACATACTTCTGCATCTTTTGTTCCTTCTATTCAAAGTGCAGGAAGTACAGAAAATCCAAAATATGCCCCAGAGTCTGTACAAACAAATCTGTAAATATCCACGAGTGTTTTTGAACAAGCAGTCACGGATATTTATTCAGCATGTTTTGTGAATTACATAACTCAATTTTACCTCTTGGTTGAGAAAGAGGAAATTCACTTCCAAAAGAATGGGAAGCGATGAGAACACCAATCAAGAAGGGCTACAGCTGAATTAATTAAATTGATGATCAAAGTGACTTTGCTTTTTCATTATGGTCGTCAGTTGAAAGTAGAAGAAATCTTTTGCCAAAGAATTTAAGGAACAAGTGAGTTGGTGTTGGGAAGACGCCAAGGCAGATGAGGGAGGAGAAGTCTGGGGCTTTGACCCATTTTCTCATTCTCCTTGGAGCAGTGTGATGTTTTATCTTTGCTTGTCTCCAGAAATTTCTTCCTCTCCTTTTCTTTGTTTCTCTGTGCAAATAGTGGAAAGTTATCTTTTTGGCCTTTGGCATAGTTCTCCTTTCATGGGCAAGAGAGGAAATAAATCAACCAGTAAAAGTCTGTTTTGGTGAGTGAGAGCAAATGAGTTTAGTGGGAGATAAGGATCCTACAAGGGACTTTCTTTTCCTAAGTTATTTCCTTTCAGCAGGTGGAGGGCTGGGGGGCTTATGGTCGGATGTTGTTTGTCCCCTCAAAGGTTCACATGTTGGAAGCCCAGGGTGGCAGTATTGGGAGACAGTGTGAAACCTTTAAGAGTTGGGATAAAGAAGGCCATCTCCAGATCAGTTTGGGGTGTGTCATTGGGAGGGCAGAAAGGAATAGGCTTTGTTTTTTGTTTTTTCATTTTGTTTTGTTTTGTTTTTTTCTTTTTTGGTGGAACCATGATTAGTTCTTTCCAGAAGGTTGTACAGCCTGAGCCTGATTCAACCCGGTCTCTGGATTTCTGTTTCAAGATGTGGTTTCTTCGTCCCACAAGCTCTCATGCCCTCTTCCTGCCATGAGGTGACACAGGGAAGGGTTAAGGGTCTGGCCAGAGCCCGTACTGGGCTATTTGCACTTCCAGGGTACAAAACAGTGAGCTAAATAAACCTCTTTTTTTTCATTAGAAACCGGTTTTGGGTATTGTAGTCGTGAAAACTAGATTAATACAGTTCGCTCTGCTGATAGAGGGAAAGAACAGAAGGCAACAGAACAGATGAAGGCCTAAAGGCCGAGGGAAGATAACTTACAGATTGTCCAATCACATACTTCTAAGAGGCAGACACAAGATTCGAACCCGCCTTACTTTGATTTAAGACTACCACATTAGGAATATAAAACAGGAATGACTTTTCTTTTCCTGGAGACTCCCTCATGTATCACTGGGAAATTCAAAAATGATAAATAGATGATAATAATATTTGGGGAACTAAAGCATGCTCATGAGATGTGAAAGGTTTAATACTTACTACCAAACCCACCATGGGGCAGACTCAACCTACAAAGCAGAGCCTATGTTTGGAGTGGAAGCGAGGCTGAGTTGTTCAGAGGAGGGTCCAGGGGTAGATCTGTTCTTGATTGAAAATACTGATAATTTAGTCATCATGGATTCTTTGCATCAAGTTCGATTTTTAGAAATAATGCACTAGACCCCTTGGGATGCCTCTCCCAACCCTAGTCCTGCCCATGTATGGTTCTCAAAGTGTGGGACACATATAATTAATTGGTAATGCCCAAGATAATTTCATATGATGCTTTGCCAAGACATTAAATTACACTGATTACTTTAGGAGAAAGCTATTTTTCCATGTTTTTTTCCCAAAATTTATGACCAGAAGAAGGAGAAAGTACCAGGTTGGTTGCTAGCAACTTCAAACAATAAGAGGCTAGATTTTAGCCTCAGGTGCCTGGCAGATGTACTGGGGGTCTTCTACTTGGCCTCTATTCCCCACCTTGCTGTGTGCTCGGAAAGGCCAATCTTCATGGAAACCATCAGGTCAGTTCAACAAGCTCACTTGCCTTCCAGTTTCTGGATTATTCTAATAATTGGAAATACTGACCAGCAGACAATGGGAAAATGAGAGGAGAGAGCTCAGAGCCTCTGTTCCCCACTCCTGGTCCGGTTTGGGTGCACTCTTACCAAAGGCTGACACTCCTAGCTGGCAGCTCTCAGTCTGTGGTCACCGATGATCGCCGTCTCTCCGGCTCTTCTCACTTAGAGTTATTAGGAAAAAAAAGCACAGTTATATTTGAATTTCAGGTAAATAATAAATAATTTTTAGTGCAAATAGGGTTCATATATTGCATGGAATATAATTACACTAAAGTTTTATTTGTTGTTTCCTGAAATTCAAATTTAAGTGGACATCCTACATTTTCATTCACAAGGTCTGGCAAGCACAGCCTTGTGGATACCTGCTCCCCACTGTTACCAGCCCCTCGCTAGGCTCATCAAAAACCCTGCCAACAACGTTGGTAAGCATTTCTCCATTCAGTTCTGCTCAATTTCCCCACCTGAGTGTGTGTTCTATATGTTGATGAGTCTGTAACTCATACCAGTAGGCACCAATATCAGCTTCAATTTCTATAACATATTTTATTTAGCTTCAGACTTGCAGTTTGTCTTCTTTTTGTACCTAGTAATATTAGTTTTCTTTTCACGGTAATAAAATCTATTCCCCTTTTAAAATAAATGGATTTACATTTGAAAATAATACTAGAGGTGGAACATGGCTATGTAAAACTTACAGAGATGGGGGTTGGGAATTTAGCTCAGTGGTAGAGCGCTTCCCTGGTTCGATCCCCAGCAGCCCCCACCCCACAAATAAAACCTCATAGAGACAGTGCACAAACAGACTGGCTTTTGAGAAACACTCACAGGGGAGAGGCTTGGCCCTGGAGGTAGACAAATCCGGTTCAAATCTCAGCTCCCCCACATAGGACAAAAACTGACCACGCTCATGAATGTCAGGTACTCTGCAGTGTGAAGACTCTGTTTTTAGCAGTGTCACTTATATAAATGTACACCCACAATCATCCACAGTGTTAACATGACTCGTTCAAGGGCACACAGCGAAGAGGAGAGAACTGAGGCTACCGCACATGAGCTTGGCCCCAAGCCCAGTGTTTTTCCACAGCATCACAGGCCCCATCGCGCTGCATTTGGAGGAACTGCCACATCATCTTTGGCCTTTCACTGCCCTGCAAGCTAATGGGAGAGTGGTTTGTCCCACGGTGTTTCAGAAGGTGGGAATGAAGGCCTTTGAGTCTGGTCTTCTCTCAAAGGTCTCTGAGAGAAGTGCTAAAAGTTTCTCCTTGAGATTGATGAGCTTAGGGTTTCTGGTCTGGCTTTGGTTCACTAGAGAATGAAAGAATGAATGAATGAATGACTTCAGGGAGATGTGAAGTGAGCCTCAACCTGCCAAATCCTGCTGCAGCGTCCTGCCCACACACCTCCTGAACACTCCCACTGGCTGCAAGTGGACTTCGTGTGCCATTTTCCATTTTCTGGGACCCATCTCAGGAGATCTGGCTTTGTCTGGCCTCCTCAGCCCTCTGGAATCTCGGTCAACCTATTCCTGAAGCGGTATTCTGATCCTCACTGATACTAACCAAGAATCTACCATGTGCAAAGCATGTTGTGAGGCCCAGGCAGAGCCCTCAAGAAAGAGCAATGAGGATGGTATCCCATTTGCCCAGTGAAGGACAGGACTCACATTTCTTGAGCCGCCCACGCTGCTGTGGACAACCCGAAGAACCTCACAGGCAGCCTTTCCTCCATCCTCGCGACAGCTTTGAAATAGGGGAACTGAGCCTCAGATAGCACTGGTGTTAGAGTACAGTGAGCCCATCCTAATAACTCAGTGATGTTCGCAACTGCTCTGGGAAAGAGACATTGTTGTTTTGGCATTTATCCAAAAGAAGGGGGATGGTGAGGCTTAGAGGGGTGAGTGGATGTCCCAAATCACACGGCTGCTGCAAGGTAGAGCCGGAAACTTAGCACTGTGGCCCAGGATCCCAGCCTCTTAACATCGGGGCCTACGTGTTACGGTGGGTCAGGAATGGATGGTAAGAGGCAGAACAGCATTTGAAACCATACTCTTTCCTCTATACAATTGTATCGATCACTTTCCAGTCCCTAGGACAAAGTACCTGACACCTGCATCTTACAGGAGGAGAGATTTGTTTGGGTCAGTTTCCAGTGGGTTACGTCCAAAGTTGACATGCTCCAAGGCATGGCGGAAGAAAGCTACTCAACCTTTGGCATCCAGGAAAAAGGGAGAGAAGGGAGGAGCCAGTTACAAAAATATATCTTCCTAGATCAAATCCCAGAGATCGACCTCCGGCCAGGCCCCACACGCTCACATTTTCAGCTATGTCTCCATGATCCAAACACCTTTCAAGTGCCCCACCTCTGAGCACATGAAATTGTTGGGGAATGTTTTAGACCTAAACCTTAACAATGATTATTAATCTCAAGGAATTTAGTGTGTTGTAATCCTGGAAACTACATTTCTATTGAATTGGGCTAAAGAATCACAAAAGTACCATGGGACCAAATGAGGGGGATGGTAGAGGGGAAGAGGAAGGGGAAGGAGAATGACCACTGGTTGGTATGGTTGGAATTTACAGAGAAGGCAGCAGTGAAGGACGGCCTAAATTTGATATAATGAGTGTGCAGAACAGGCATTACAGAGGAAAGCACAGTGTGAGCAGTTTGGGAGTGAGGGAGAAGGTGCAGGGACAAAGCTGAAGAACATCTAGATCGTCTTGTGCAGTCTGCTGTGGGTGATGATCTTGGCCATCCCTGCAGGGAGGGTTTCTGGTCTGTTTACTGGGCTCATTCTGTACGAATCTTCCTTCTGTTACTGGACTCTGGATTCCTCACTCCATAAGCACTTGCCATGTGAATCCTCTGCTTCTTTGTCCTGCTTTCAAGATAGAGGGTTGGCTGGGAAACCCAAGAGCAAGGAGAAGCTGCATGAATGGACGCTCAAACTTTCCCAGCCAACAGCACTTCCCACCAGACACCGCTGTCTTTCCCAGGTGGGCAGTGGTAGGAAAGGGCTCTGGGACCTGGTACTGGCATCCCAAGTTCACCTGGAAGGGACAAACTCCTGCTTGAAGATGCATGTCGGCTAGGTGAGCAGATATCTGCATTGGCTTTGTTGTTGGGAAGGAACAGAGTGCTCTTTTTTATTTTTGGCACAGTGCCCTACGGTGTCAGGTCCTTTTTTTCTGATGCAAGGAACGTCATGACTTTCATATTTGCCTTCTTTGATGAAGAGACGAAGCTGAGGATTTTGCATTTTCCTAACCTCTTTACAAAGCAGGGCTTTTAAGAATATTAAACAAGTCAAGAACTGATATTTCCACAGTTTACAAAGGGCTTGAGCACTTTTGATGCTTGATAGAACTATTAGCAGGGACAGATGTTATTGGCTGGTATCCAGCGAGTTACTGATCTCTCCAGGGACAGGTGAGTAAACAGACCGGAATTGGTTAGGAGGCGTCAGGGGTGAGAATTTAGCAAGCGTAGCGCTCCCCATGCTTGGTTTGGTTCAGGTGTCCGGGCATTATGCTGCCTGTCAGGTGCCAAGTCTCCATCATTTAAATTTGGTTTAATGGCAAAGTGCATACACCTATAATCCCAGTTATCCGGGAGCCGGAGGTACAACCACAAGTTCAAGGCCTGCCTGAGCAGTTTAGTTAGACTCTGTTCCAAAAAAATGGAATGCAAAAGTCCTGAGGCTGTTGCTCAGCGGTAGACGACTCGCCTAGCATGTGCGAAGTTCTGGGTTCAATCCCTACTTCCCCAAAATAAAATAATAAAATCGGTAGCACATTTCATTTCCGTTTGACACAATGGCCATCACACAGTTAAGGGTTTAAGAATATTAGCTGTAAGAGACAACAGGCGTTGGCGAGGATGCGGACAAGTCACAACACTTGCACACTGTTGGTGGGAATGTGAAATGCTGTAGTTGTCACGGAAAGCAGGATCGAGGTTCTGCAAGAATTTTCAGATAGAACTATCACGTGATCCAGCAATTCCACGTCAAGTTGTTTATGTGAGAGAGCTGGCATCGGGATCCGGGAGAGAGATCTGCACCCCCAAGTTTGCTTCAGCGCTATTGATAAGGGTCAAGATGCCGAAGCAGCCTGAGTATTCATCAACAGTCGAATGAAAGAAGAAAACGTGGCGTAGACATGCAAGAAGATACTTACTATTCAGCCTCAAAAAATAAAGATGTTCTGCAACACGCAACAATACCTAGGAACCTCGAAAATGGTATGCTAAGTGAAAGTTCTCTCAGAAAGACGAATAGTGCAGGATTCTACTCGTTTGTGGTATCTAAGATCGTCAAAATCAAAGAGTGGGAAGCTGATTCCCAGCAGTCGGCAGGGGAGAGGCCAGAGAATTACTAATCATAGGCATAGGGCTTCTGGAATAAGTTCTAGAGAGCCACTGTAGAGCCCTGTGCCCACAGGCAACAATACTGCACTCTACACTTCAAATTCTGTTCAAAGAGGAGCATTCATATTATGTGTTCTTGCTGTAAGAAAGTAAATTTAACAAGTACCAAACATGATAAAGCCATGCAAAATTCAGATTATTTTTGAGCATGTAAAAAAGGTGTGTTAGCTATTATTTTAGATGCCACTACTGTGGTTGCTATCACCCTTTTCTGCTACCCTGAGGCATTTGTCCCAGCAGCAGAAGCTCTATGACAAGGGTACAAGGCGACAAGATATGAAGAGGGCAGAGTTTGTCACCGTACTGGGGCTTGGGTTGCCTTGGGCAAATCACATAATCCCTTTTACCCTCCATTACTTTAATAGGATAAAGGAGACAACCATAATTACCTTTTACTCTAAACTGCAGATCACTAGATAAAAGTAGCAGTGCACGCTTAACATGGAAAAAACAAAGAAACACAACAAAATAAATTAGAGCCCAGTGGACTAGAAGATCCACAGTGTGTTATAGGCATGGTGGAGCTTTATGCAATGTCTGCTGTGCAATCTGCATGCAATTTAAAGTGAACTGCTCTGAGCAATATTGAAAAGTTTTAGAAACACTGATGTGAGGATCAGAGACAATTAAGGTAAAGCAGGTGGTGGGCTCTCAGTAAGTGGTTGGATGCTTACGGTCCTCACTACCACGTCCTTCACGGTCGTCTCTATCTCCAGAGAGACAGGAGAATGCAAGGCTTTCTCTTGACATTCAACCAGATGGTCCACTGATCTCAGACAATTAAAGGATGGCCCAAATGGATGGGCCTCTGCTCCTTAGCCCTGCTGACCATCAGGCCTGCCTGGAGACGCCAACTAAGATGGCAGATAATTACCACCAACACAGTCCTTCTAAATCCGAGAGGGGAGCAGACTTAACCATCCTGGAAGGGATCAAGGTGCCTTCTAGGCATGCTGGGCTAAGAGCTCTCTTGCCATTTAATACCTGGGTCTCCTCTCTACTTAAAAGAAAAGGATTGAAACAGCAACTGTCATGTTGATCACCACGGAACAGCTGTGCCCCAGCTCCGGCCAGAGTGACATCTACTTGGAACAGAACATCTTGTTATTCAGGGTCCCTCCTTCTCCGGCAGTTCAAGTGTGATAGTGCATACGAGAGACGATGGGCAGATATTTATTCAAACACCTAACATGAACTGAAAAGTTAATTTAATTGCCCTGAGCTCTTGCAAAATAGCCTCCTCGCTCTCCCCAGAATGACCTTCCTTCCATGTGGCTCTGGTTTTGTCAGCCCCTGGCTTTAACCCTTTAGTGGTGGCCTGTTTTCTGCAGCACAGACTTCAGTTTCTTGGTGAGGCATTCGAAGCCTTCCATAATGTGATTCTTTGAGTCTGTTCTACCTTCTGATCATCCTGACTTCACACTTACACTCTATTCTCTCTAGCACTTTAAGCCTCCTAAATAGGCTTTGCATGTTTCAGTTTTAGCTCATGCTTTTTCAAATATTGTTCTTACTGCTTGGAATGTCTCTTCCTGTTGTGGCTGCTTGGTGAATTTATAATCATTTTTCAGGACTCAGCTCATCTCTTTTGTGAAGGTTTCAAGGTTAATTATTTCCTTCTTTTGGAAACATATGAACCTATGAGCTATGTTCATTAATACTGGATTATAATAGATGGTAATCAATTTATTTACTTGCCTTTACCCATGAGGTCATCTCCAGGTGGGCATACAGGGATTGTGCCATCCACCAAATTAATAAAAATTTTGACCAACTTTTATGAAAGACCTACCAAATGCCAAATTAGACACCCAAGTATAGTAGGCTGTATAATGGCTGCCAAAATACCTACATACTGCCCCGGAACCTTTTGCAATGTTACCTTAAAAGAAACTGTGTAGTTGTGATTTCATTAAGGTCATCAGATAGAGAAGCTATCCAGGATCATGATGCTCATGGACTCTAAGTGTGACCACGAATGTCCCTAAAAGAGGCCATAGAAAGAGAGACTTAGGCAAGGCGATGTAGAGACTGTGAACATGGCTAGCTTTGCGGGATCAGGAAGGACCCATGAATCCAGGGATGCAGCTCTAGAAGCTGGAAAAGGCAAAAGAATAGATCCTCCACCACAGCCTCAGTGGAGTGCAGGGAAGAGGGGGGCAGGTGTGATCTTACCAACACTTTGGGTGAAGTCCAGGAAACTGATATCAGACTTGGCCTCCAGCAGTTCGGGGAATAAATTTGTGCTGTTTTTAAGGCACTGTGTTTGTGGTCATCTGTTATAGCAGCAATAGAAATCTAATACATCATGTAGTGTATGTAATGAGATTAAAAATGACAGATAATAATTACAGGGGGAAAGTAAAATAGAGCAATGCTCAAACTTCAGATTCTAATTTACTGGGCCTGGAGAAAGAGTCCAAGATTCTGCTTCCTTAGAGACTCCCAAGCAAAATCATGCAGCTTCTCCAGGGAGCAAGAAAATGGGGATTAGTGAGTAAAGGCCAGCCAGACCGAAATGAAGCTGGGAAGGCGCTGCTGGGTGCACAGCATTTTAAAGACAAAAATCTGATGAGAGAAGGCTGCACAGTGATGCGCCCACGGTGATGCCTCACAGCCCCTCTTAGTTAAGACTCTGAGGGGCCTCTTGCTTTACTGTGTCTGTTATCCCCAATTGTCCCTTTGAGAGATAAGGACACGGAAGACCTTTGGCTATACTAGTATGGGCCCCAGATCACCTATCTCCAAATGTGTGGGAGTTTTTCCCCCTAAATTTTCACATGCCCTTCTTTGTTGTGGGTAACATATAAATTAGTGCTCTAGGATTTTGCACAGTAGTGATTTTCTGTTTTCCTGCAATGTCTGGATTTCACCTAAATGGAGAGTTTAAAATTCCCCAAGGAAATACCTTTATAGAACCAGGAACAGAAATTGGATTTCCCAAATCCAGGCTGAGAGGAAAAGAATTTTTGCTGGTGCACTTCTTTTAGGGAAAGTGAGTCAAAACGCTTGGGAAGCAGAGAGCTCTTTGCAGAGCATGGAGGTTGAATGGGTGGAGAATTAAAAGGCTTCCTCTTCCTGTCAGTGGGCAAAGTGTAGGAAAGAACATGAGCTGAAGCCAGCCCTTGAAAATTCCCTAGGAGCCCAGCGGGAAAAGCCAAGGAAGGGCATTCAGCAAGTCCAAGGAGTGGGAAGAGAGAGGATGCTCAGATCCACAAATGGATGAAGCGGCCTTGGTAGCAGAAGACAAACGATGCCCACAAATGGGGCCACGTGCTCTGGCTATCCCCAGCCTGACAGCCTCAGCAGGGTTCTGGGTATGTAGTATGGGAGTCATCCGCCTGCTGTGGGAGGTAGTGAAGATCAGAACTAATCTGTATGAAACCCCTGTCATTCTAAGCTGCCAAGAGAATGACTGGTGCTATCAGAACTAAGGTGTCTGTCATTGGTCCTCACACATTATGCTGATTACATTTCCTAGTAGAACAAGATAAACTGAGATCCAAGTTCACCACAGAGTCCCTGTGCTATGGTTTGAATGTGTCTCTCAGAAGTTCTGGTGTGGGGAATGTAATCCCCAAAGTTGTGTGAATGGTATTTTGAGGTGGGGGCCTTTGGGAGTAATTCGGGTTAAATGAGGTTGTGAGGGGGCCCCCATGATGGGATTAGAGGCTTTAGAAGAAGAGGAAGAGAGACCCAAGGTAGCAGCCTTGCTGCGTGTCACCATGTGACACCCTCCCTCGTGTTTTGGTGAAACGAGAAGCCCCCACCAGATGCAGAGAGCATGCTAGAGCCATTCTGTTGGAATTTCTGACTCTAGAAGCATGAGTCAAATAAACCTCTATCCCTTATGAATTATTCCATCTGTAGTATTCAATTATAGCGACAAGAAGCTGACTAAACTACCTGCGGGTTTCTGAATGGCCCAGTCCTATATAGTAAACTTTCTCTGGTTTTGTTCTACAAAGTACAGTGTAGAGAAAGCCTGATTTTTTTCCTTAATCATTAGCAATCATCAGAGGTTACAAGGAGAAAGAAAAAATAAAGTTTAGCTAGAGAGGTTTTCATTTTGTGAGTGACATCTTCAACTGCTGGCTTGCATTTTAATACACAATAGAGAGGATCTTCCCTCGAGCTCTGTTATACCCGCTCCTCAGTCCACACATCGCAGGCTCCTAGTCTAGACCCTAAAGCTACTTTTCTTGCCTGGGCAGCAGATCCAGAGAATTGTAGAGGGCTGGGAGTGAGAAAGGGCCATAGCATCGTGGGCATTAAGGGGGCAGCTTTGCAGAGCCATTAAGAAGACAGGTTCAGGCCCAGCTCTCCTTGGAGAAGGCACAAATCCTCTCTGGGTTTAGTTTCACCATTTGGAAAATGAGGATGGAAATTGCATCAGCCAGTCTCTTGCTCTTGGTGAGGGTTAAATGCAAAAATGCCGGAAAGGCATTTAGAGTACGGTTCAGCGAGCCTCTTCTATAAATGGCCAGATAGTAAATATTTTTAGCTTTCTAGGTCATAGATCTTTGTCCATACACAGCAAAAGCGGCCAGACAATATGTAAATGAATGGGCAAGGCGGCTCTGACTTGATTTACGAAAACAAGGTTTGGGCTGTAATTTCTATATCTCTGCTTTAGAACAATACTAGTTTGGCCTCAAAACTGGTGGTGGTAATTGTGATCTTACAATATTATTATGAAGCTTTGTAACAACAACCTAATCCTTACTCTTAAAGCTAGAAGCTTCTCAAAAATTGAAGCCATTACCATTTTTTTTCACATTTGTTTTTTTAATCCTCCTTGGGGAATTGTTTGGGGACAGTATGCGTGGAGAGAGGGTGTATTCTCTCTCTCTCTTTTTTTTTTTTTTGGACTTTAAATCCTCCAACAAAATTTCACAGTGCAAGTATTATTGGTGTTGCTTTCTTTATAATGTTGGCCCTTTGAAGATTTAATTTTTATTGATCGAACTTTAGGGTGATAGACGATAATCTGAGAAATAAGTAATACACAACATGGTTGATTTCTCATTAACTCAGCCAAAACCAGCTGCAGAGCAAGACAGGGGAAATTGTATATGGGGATAATTAACTACAAAATGTGAGTACATCAAGATAATTTAATTGTTTGGTTTTAGCTATCCCTGAGGTCTGAGTACTGATAGCTGAGAAGATTTATTTGATGAGTTGAGTCCAAGAACCACAACTTTATTTTCTCTCTACTAGCTGAGCATAAGCATCAGTTTAATGGTGCTGAATGCCCCCAAAACATCGATGATCTCATGTTCCAAATGAAAAATCTCATTAGTGAATTTATCTCTTGACGTGTTATTAACTGGAAGCCAAAATTAATGAATTCTGTCAGGTTGCCTCCAGCGGAGGAAGGAAAGGATAGCAGTCTGGAGCAGTCAATTTCCATTCTGTCATCTGCTTATTGTTTTGCTTTGTTTTTAATGTCACTCCTAGGGGGGTCTTCTGAACTTAGTATGGCCTAGCATTTTTAGGGCTGAAGAACACTGCATTTCCCCACCTCCATTAACATGTTGAAGTCTTCTGCCCAGTCTGGAAAAGCCACACACGGTTCCATGACAAGTACCTCAAAAGGAGCAATTGTGGGAAGTCAAGGATGCAGGCATAAACACACTGGAGGTCACAGGTGAAAACCAAATGCTTTGGTTTCCAACACTGCACATACGTGGGATGGGAGTACAGTCAGCTGTCTGTATTTGTGGGGTTTTTACCTGTGGGTTCGGCTGGGGCTCAAAGCATTTTAAAAATAATTGTGCCCTTGTTGCATGTGCACAGACCTTTTTCCTTGTTACCGCTCTCTACTTAATATAGCATAACAGCTATTTGCATAGCGTTTGCATTGTATTAGGTAATCTAGTAGGAAGGATAAAGGAGGATGTACATAGATTATACACAAATACACTAGGCATTTTACAGAAGGGACTTGAGCATGTAGAGAGGTGAGATCTAAGGGGGCGGCGCCTGGAACCAATCCCTCAGACAATGACATAGGCTCTGCAGCAGCAACCCTTACATGAATAGCTTGTGTTCTTGGGCAAGCACTGAACTCCACTGACTCGCCTTACACGTTACAATAGCGCGGATTGTTCTGTCTCCCACGTAGGATGATAAGGACAAGTAATGAGAAGTGTAGTGAAGGCACTGTGTGAGTACGTGATTGTTCATTTCATGCGTTCTTTGGTTCCTTTTAGACCCGACTGGTTCCAGTAGGAGTGGGTGGAAGAGGAAGCCATGGGGAAAGGGTTGCCTGACCACTGTGGGCAGAGAATGAAGGTTTTCAAAAATCTGTGCATCCCGTGAAATCACAAAATAACCCATAACAGATCGTTTTTGTATTAACTATCTGCAGAATAAGGGGCAAGTGCCTTGAGCATATGAAAATTCAGACTATTTTTTTAGTTATAGTATTTTTCCCAAATAATTACCTATGTACAGCCGTAATTTAAACCCGTATCTTCAAGTCATGATGCATGAAATTTTAGAGTGGACTTGAAATTTTACCTAATTCCAATTTTCTTCCCTTGCTGGTGAGCAAATCTTAGGCAATGGTCTAGAATTTTTAGGGCTAAAAGGCATTGCACTTCCCCACATCAAAACTGCTGTAGACGAGTGAGCAGCAAGAAGTTTTGTATCCTAGTTCTCTGTGGGTGAGTCTCTCCTCCTGACTTGAAGATGTGAGTTTAAATTATGGCTAAACATGGGTAACTATTTGGGGAAAGTAATATAACTGAAAAACTGTTTCAATTTTCATATGCCCAAGGCACTCGCCTCTTAGTCTGCGAATTAATAGAAAACCTGAGTAATGGAGAATTTTGTGATTTCATGGGAGGCTGCACTCTGGTACTGCTAAAGTGGCAGGAGAAATACCAGGCACCGCGGTCCACTTTGACCCCGATTTCCTTTTACTACTGGGCTCTTCTGATCGTCTAGGCTTATTGTTCTAGACTCTGTTCCTTCCAGGTTGATTTTCTCCTGGGAACCTTGCGGTTGTCCTGACAACTTGTTTGTAGTGAAGTCCCCACCAAGTCTCACACCTGCGCACTACGCCCCCAATGCTGGTAGTGTTCAGTTTGCTTTCCCAGAACACGGCTCAGCCTGCATGCGAGCCGGCTGATGAAAGCAGGTACCCAAGAGAGGGAGGAGCAGTCATACTACATAGAAGTGTATCTAAAGCGCTGAGAGGTAGAGGGGTGACATGTGGGGCCTGCTGGGAATGGTGGAGGGGTGGGGGAGGGGGAAATGGTCTCAGAGCCATGAATATTCTACTAGGATGTTACCTGGGCAGATAAACCTGTGCATGCCTGAGATGTAGCAAAGATTTGCTTCATCTGTTTACCCTTTATCGAATTCAGTAGCTGAAAATTCCAGTTTCAGGATTTGAATTCTTACCTCCTGTCTTTTTAAATGTAGGGATTAAGATTTTTATCTTTAATTAGAAAACCTGCCTGTGCTCAAACCTTCCAGTTTATAGTTTCAGAAACTGTTTTTTAAAATTACGTTTTGTATCAAAGTAATACATTCTCATTTTAGAAAAATCAGGAAACAAAAAGGAAAGAACACCCCACCCAAATCCAAAGAACAAAAGCTTAGTCGTTTTTAGCACCCTGATGAATATCTTCCCAAATACAGAAGTAGGGTAAAACTATTGGCAAAAATGGAATCATATGTTTTTCTGCAATTTACTATAATTTATTTAAGCATTTCACAAGTTGTTTAGTGTCTATGTTGTCATCAGTTTTTCCTAACATATACAAATATAGAGCTGGGCTAATTAGTTGAGAGTAAATTAGACATTTTTAATAAAGGAAAAGGAACTTTAGCAATGATAGAACATAACCAAAGATGCAAAAAATGGTTATAAAATCAGCCCATGTTGGCGAAAATTATTAATATTAAAAAGAGTAAAAATAAAAAGAGTAGTGCCTGGGAATTTTTACCTAATCATTGATATGATTTCCCTATTGTATTGATATATTATTTCTCTGTGACAAAATGACTTTGACCATCTAGTTTTCAAAAATTTGGATCATGCATTCACTGAAGAATTATTTATTGACTTCCTAACAGAAAATAAAATAGCAATAGCGTAAAAGGTCTGAACACTCATAGAGAGATAGGAAAAACCCCAGTAAATAAGTGCACAAAAATATTAGCTATGGAAGTAGAATGCAGAAAATTAAAATATATGTGTATAACAGAGAGATATCAGGTTAGTCGCTCCCACGGGACAAGTATAGTGAGATAGGTAAGACTGGTGCCAACCATGTGCAGACCAGGGTGAAGCTGTCGTGGAAAGAGGGAACAGTAAGCAGGGAAGCACTCTACAGAGCCAGTCCGAGTGGCACAGGCCTGTAATCCCAGCGCCGCAGCAGGAGTATCACCAGTTCAACGCCAGCCTGGGCAACTTAGTGAGGCCCTGTCTCAAAATAAAACAAAAAATATGGTTGGGGATGTAGCTGAGTGCAAAAGGCCTGGGTTCAATCCTCAGTACAGGGTGGGGGTGGGGTGCTCTGTAGGGAATGAGCTTGTCCTGTTTCAGGAGCAGGAGGAGTGTCCTATTTAAGGAAGTTATGGGGCTCAGAGTGCAGATGACTGGAGTCGAGTGCAATCCAGAGTGTGCCATTTTGTTGGCCAGGGGAAGAAGGTGAGTTCTACCCGAGTGGGAGGCACGGGGGACAGAGTGCTATGCAGCCTTTTCAAAAGCTTGCTGTGGGCATGGAGGGAGAACTGGGTGGCAGGGGCAAAGGTAGGCATGAGGGGAGGTGGCCAGGAAACCCACAGGTCCAGGGAGGGTGATGGAGGCTGGGCCAGATGCCCCAAGCGAGGGGAGGTGCACCTGTGTTTGGTCAGGATGCGGAGGCAGGATGGACACTCATGTGGAGTGTGAGTGGGAGACAGGCAAGGATAATGAATGTACTTGGAGCTACTATGCAGAATAGGTATTTCATCTGGTGAGCATTTTGAGACAAATAGAATAGCAACATCTTTGGGCAACCATGACAACATGTTTTCTGATAACAATAGTACTTTCCACCTAGTAAGTAAAGCCATACACTTAATACTGGTCCCTCTCTTCCTTTACTATGGGTAGGGGGAACACAGATGAACGCTGAATAAAATTCACTCCTTACTTCACTTACTAAATTACCAAATAACCCATGTTTTCCACATGGCCTTTGCCCTATGAGAATAGCATCACCAAGGAAACAGATTAAGCATAAGCACTGCTGTTAAATCCTATTAAACGTGCAATAATTCAAACAAAATGCACAAAGCCAGCCAGCACTTGGGTCTGGATTATTGGCCTTCAAACGTCCCCTTCCAAATGCCCAACTGGATACTTAACAAGGTTCAACGTTCAGATGCCTGAATAATTCTACCCAGCATTCCGGACTTGTACATTCCTGCCCCTAAATCCCTGCTCTGAATGGTAGAATTTTTAATTAACTTCCTCAAATGGTATTTTCACATAATAAACTCTCTGCGTGTTGCTAGCTTCAAACAGTAGGGGGAAAGTGATTCTTTTCTTCTCCTTGGTAAAACATTAAGTAAAAGTGCTTATGTATGTGTGTGTGTTCAAATGTAGCTGGAGAAAGTCCAGAATGAGTGATTGCAGAAGCAGAAATTTAGACAACGAATAGTTCAAATCCACTTTCTACATAAATGACCTGAGGTTTAGCAAGACTGATTTATTCTGCAGGGTCACACAGCTTATTAATGAACAATACCAAGGGCGACACCCGCATCCCCTGGCTGCTGACCCAGCACTGTTTTTCTTTGTCTCATGGTTCTTCCTGTTACCATTCTTCTAAAAGTCTCTCTCACTACCGTCTTCAGTATAAATTATTCTCTTCCTGCTCTCTCTTGCGCACACCCTTTACAACCTAGTCTCCCTCCCCTTGCCCGTCCTGCCTTGCCTTGGGGCTCCATTCCCCTTGCCCACTTCTCAAGTGCCCCAGAATCCCCCCTCCAATGCAGCTAATTATGCCAAGTCTCCCATCTAATCTTGTCACTCACCCCCATTCATCTACCTCCTTGCAAGATCAATGAATTTACACATCAAACTGTGCTTTGCACAAATATGTTTTCTCATCCAGTGCCCATGGGTTTTGTTCTAAGATTGTTCTCACTTGACCCTTGTCATCTCATTAAAAAATACTCAGTGGAGTGAGGAAAAATGTAATTGGAACCAGTGTAGCACAAAAGATGCTTATTTGGGAAAAGTCACTGTTAAGCATGCTGGCTGCAGAAAATGAATCCTATTGGGCCTGGGACACACAGAGTCAGATACAACTCTTCTTCGAAAAGAATGAGTGTCCACTTTAGTAGCAGGAGTAGTCGGAGGAAGAAGGGATGGAGGACCGAGAAATACAGCACCAAACAGTAGGGAAATCTGTGTCTGGAACCTGAGTTGGCAGAAATGGACTGGACTTTTTAAGAACAAGAAAACACAGTACTCGAATTTAAGTTCTGCTTCTTCCCGCTATGATGCTGTTTACCTTAATATTCTTATGTCTCCAACAAAAATCGCTACATAAATGATACGAAAGCATTTTAAGAAGAACAAGGACAAACCGTCTCCATCCTGGATTTGGTTCAACACTGAGCTTTTCCTTAGTCCATGAACTTAACAGCTAATCAAATTTGCTATTTAATTAGAAGTAGCTACTTCTTATTTGGTTGTATTTGTTTTTCATTTAACAGATATCCATTGATATCTATTATTTACCAAGCATTGTGTTAAGTGTACAGAGTACAGGAAGGGACTGAAATTGAAACACGATTCTGTCATGATAGAGTTTGGAATCTGCAGGGATAGTGGGCCATTAATCAACTAATCAAAGGGACATTGTATTGTGCAATAAATGAAGGAAAGGCCCATGGTATGGAGAGACCTTATAACACCAGGGAGCTGGTTTAGTTCAGGTGCCCCAGAAAGCTGGTCTGGAAGATAAGAGTTAACAAGTCAAAAGGAAATGCGAAATCATTCCAGATTAAACGATCGGCTTATTTAAGAGTCTGTGACATCCATGAACTTAACCAAACCAGTGTTGGAGGAGTGGGTGAGTGGGAAGCAGGCACACAGTATAGCATGGAACCGAAGAGCAGGCAGGAGCCAGGACACAGGCTCTGTAAACATCAGCAGTCTTTCTCACAATGCGAAGCCAGCTGGGCATCTCAAACAAAAATATGGTCATATGTAAATATTGAAAAAATAACCAGTGTTGTAGAGGAAAGATGGTTCACAGCAATAGTCCTCAGATAGATGTTTTATAGAAGTTCATGATGACTTAACTAAGTTTATGCCTATAATGATGGGATGCACTAGACTTGGCAGATGTTTTGAAGGTAAAGTCAGTAGGATCTGGGTACAGATTGGGTAGAGGAGTGTCACAGTCCGGGTTTACCCAGAAACAAACCCTAGATAAAGATTCAAGCAGTGTATTCAGAATATACAGGGCACACCGAGATGGGAGTGCAGAAGTGAGACAAGCAAGGAAAGTCAGGCAATCCAAAAGAGAATTAGGCCACGACTATAGCAGGAAACTAGTGCTCAGTTCAATGGAGGAGAACGTGGCTTAGAATTATCCCACCAAGGAGTGGAGAAGCAGGGCTGTTGAAATACCAAGCTCCATCAGCTGTCAGTTGATACAGGGGCATTATTTCCCTAGCATGTCAAGGTTTCTTCTATGGCTTTGGAAACAGACTCCAGGAACAGTGATGCAAACATCAGCTGCTGGAATTGGTCTGGAGATGGCTGCAAATGGAAGGTCTTGGGATGTGAGTGGTTGAGACGTTTCATGGAATGGGTGAGACATCCAGGCCCTCAGAAGAAACACCCAGGGACTTCGGTGCCCTTGGGACACACTCCTGACTTGCACTGCTGTTCCACTCTGGACACAACTTTGTTCTCTTCTCTCACTGTAGATAAGCTTTCTCTGCAGTGACCTACAGAAGCCCACACAAGCTTCTTTCCAGACAGACTCTGGTGTCACCTGGTCCTAACCAGAAGGAGATTTTGAGGGACTAAATCAGATTAACAGAGTTTAGACTGGGTGCCAAGCCCTGGACAGGCAAGAGTGGCCTGGGTCCACGCTAATCTCAAGACACAGGGGAAGCTATTTCTCCAAAGGGAGAGCTGTTTTGGAAGGGAGGAATGTGCACTTTCCCAGGGCTGACCTAACAATTTACTACAAATTCAGTGTCTTAAAAACAACAAGAATTGGGGTTGGGGACTTAGTTTAGTAGTAGAGTGCTTGCCTAGCAAGCACAAGGCCCTGAGTTTGATCCCTCAGGAACCAAACAAAGCAAACAAAGCAAAACAAAACAAAATAAAACAATGAAAAATTATTGTTGTGCTGTTCTGGAGGTCAGAAATCTGTTGTGACGGCATGGGGTGGAGCTTGCTTCCTCCAGGTGCTCTAGGGAAGGGTCCTTTCTCACCTCCTCTAGCTTCTGGAGGCTCCTGTTGTTGCTTCGCTTGCAAGAAATAACTGCCATCGCTGCTTGTGTCTTTACACGGCTTTCTGAGTGGTCTCAAATCTCCCTCTCCTTTCATTTATAAAGATGCCAGTCAGTCATTGAATTTGTCCTTGATCCAGGATGATCTCATCTCAAGGTCCTTAACTACATCCGCAAGACCCTATTTCCAAATAAGGTCACAGTCACAAGAAGTGAGGTTAGATTTTGGCTGTATTGTTTGGGGGTCAAAATTCAATTTGCTAAGAAGAATTGATGTATTTTTACAAGAGGTTAAGAGTTCTAGCAAAAAGTTTCCACTATCTTCAGTTTATCTTTTAGCCAGCTGTTAGGCCATACAGATTTATAGCCAGAAAGAAAAAAATATAGGCAACTTCTGAGAATGCCTTTTGGGGTCCATAAAATGGACAAGATTTAGAAAAGAAATGTAAGGCTGGTGCAAGGAAATGAAATGAGCCCAGAATAAAGAAATGCACATGAATTGAGGTAGTAGAAGAAAATAGTCAGAAAGAGAAGCTAAATTTTCACACTGATAAAAAGTGAAAAGAAAAATGACAGAACAATGCCATTGACGGCCATGGTCAAGTAGGGAATAAAAACTTGAAGATGTAAGATGAAAAAGGAGGAAAGTTATAGTCAAGGAAATATCAAATCAAGTCTACACTTATAAAATAAAAATGTATAGACTTGTGTATGAGACCTTAAAAAAGATCTTTAAGTTGCTTTAGGAGATACGTCTTCTCTTTCCAGTTGTGTCCTGTGGAATTACTAACATAGCCACTACTGCTTCAAGCAAAGTCACACTTTCACCAATTATTGGTCAAATAAACTTTAAACTCTGACTTCTTAGGCTCACTGCAAAATATTCACCAAGCAAGTACTGTCTTCTGGCATAGTTCAAAGTCTTTGGAAAAGCTCATTAATTTAGGTTCGTTATTCAAGTAGGATCAAACAACTCACAAATTACTGGCCACCAATTTAGGACCTATCTTTGGGTTGGCTATTGATCCCTGGTCCATTCATCTACAGCCAGAAGATAGACAGCACAGTCTCACGATAGGTGGATCTGTCCCTTCCAGGGTCAGGACTGGAATTAGTACAAAGATCTTAAACACATGTTATGCAGATATGCAAGGAAGTAGAGTCTACACTATAAATTAAGGGGGTTGAAAAGTGTGCCTCTGCAGGTTGGGCTACAAAACCTGAGCCGTGTTGGACAAGGGAGTAGCACAGGGAGGTGACTGGGTGGAGATGGGAGAGTAATCAGGAGTTCTGGACTGAATATACACATAGACACAATTAGGGGCCCCAAGTATGCCACACTGAAACAACAGGCCTGGGCAGTGATCACTCTAGTGACTTCAGCAAAATTTTGTATTGTTTTCAAGAAACCAATTGGAGACGAAGAAAAGAAAAACAACTGGAATCACACTTAATCATCTTGTCTAAGCAGTGGAGGAACATTTTCCTACCTTGGTTCTTTAACTGGAAATCTGGTGCCATGAATGAATTGTTAAATTAGCAAGTATGCCAGCATTTTCATTTATTAATTGGTATGTTCCATTTTAATTAAAATCATCCTAGCTAATTACTCATTTCACTGTGTGCGCTGCCAGCCGAATAAGCTGGAGGACACGATTAAAGCAAAAATAAACTCTGTACTCCCTCTATTTTATTAACTTCACGTTGCTTCCACACGTGGCAATTTGAGAGAAATGTAAATTTAACCTTCCATTCTTGCCTCACCTTACAGTGAGTGGGTACAGTAGTAAAGTACAGGCCTTGAGACTAATGGAGTAGGGTTTGGATGTTGGCTCTGCCGTTTACAAACTATGTGGTCACAAATATTGTCATAAAATAATTACTAAAAAGAAAGGAGGAGCAAATACCTCTATTGCTAAGTAGCCACCATCCTAAATTGAGTGTCCACTAGTGTGACTCAGACTGTAGACTTCAGCCTGGCCAAGTATTTGTGAACAATATCTGATCTTCTGGTTTTCCTGTCTAAAAACAGGAATCATAACAGTACTCACTACAGAGAATGGATGTGAGAGTTGAATGAAATAACCAAAATGAAGAACTAGGCATATGGTAGGTGCTTAATAAATGTAGTGCCCACCAACAATGCCACTGTCCATTCATCTAGGCGGCATCTTCTCCTCCATCAGGCTCAGCTCGAGTCACTTCTTCAACAAGCAGTTGTCCCTGAGTCCCAAATCTGAGTTAGTGTCTTCCCTGTCTTTGGGGGCTTCTCCAAACCATATCACTGTATTTATTTGAATCTTGTATTTACTTGTGTACCTAAGAGGGACACAATCCATTAGTGAACAAAATTGTGGTTAAGATTGAAATAAAAATACTATTTTTCTTTCAGTGTATGTAGACTATATTTTCAAGTGGCTACCAAGTTAGTAGGACATAAATACTTCTTTAGTTGTTTGGACCTATGTTGTAAACAAAATTGTAGGTGTCTCGTTTGATCTATACGTGTCTTAAAAGATTACGGAGATACAAAGGGCTGTGTGAACTGACAAAGTTCTGGAACCGCTAGTATAGAAACCGATGGAGCTTTGAACAAGAGAAATAGCAACGCCTATTATTACTGTTAGGATATAATGTTATAGCTATACTAACACCATAATTAAGAGCTAACAGGAAATCTGAGCACTTCCCATTTCCCTGGTACTGTTCTGAGCACTTTGGAGGGCTTTAAGTAGAAGGATCACAGGTATCAAAGTATTTCATCCTCCAAAGGCCCTAAGACAGGAAGTTTATCTCTCCATGTTACGGAAGCGGAAACTGAGAGCTACAGAGAACGGATACCTTGCTTGAGGTCAGTGAGTGGGTGATGCTAGCGCGCTGTTCACACTGCAGCATCCTGATTCCAGATGTGCAGGGCTCTTAATTAACTACTTCGTTACCAATGTGCTGAGGCTGCTGCCAAGACGGAGCTGAGCCGTCTGGCCGGGAGGATGTACTTGCAAAGTGGGGAACTGGAGAGCATGGGACCAGAGCCCCTGACCCGGCTCTTGAACTCACTTACAAGTCACTGGAAACTTGCTGGTAACCCAAGATAGGCTTGCCTCAGCCTTCTCCAAGGACTTGGGGACTGGGGCAGAGTTCCTGTTGCCTTTCTCTCCCACTCATCAGTTCTAACTGGTGGATTTTGTACAGTAATAGAAGGGTGTAAATGAGCAGGTTCACGGGCTCTTGGTTGAGGTGGTTAGCAGCACTGCTCCTTACTGCCGTCATTCCTGAGGCTGATCTGTTCCGTGGTTTTGTAGATTCCCTGAGATCTGTACCTTGCCAATAACTTCCCCTTTTATTTGATCTAGATTTTATGCTTAATTAGAGCCCCGAACACAGATATCATAAATTACACTACTGAAAGAAAGACGAGGTAATACCTCCATCGCCGAGCATCCTACACCCCAACTGGTTGTTCACAAGTGTCGCTCAGATTGTAGACTTCGGCCGGGCCAGCTCCTCTCAGAAACCAGGCGAGTCTGTGCCGTTCACTTAAGCGAACATGTCCGGAAGGGCTGCTTTCTCCACTAACAGAGCGGTCAGCCACCTTCCCAGCAATTATACTGCTGTCGGATTGTAAATACACATTTGCAAATGCTTCTGTAATTGCTGGGAAACAGTGTAGGCTTGCTCATGCAGGGCCAGTTACAGAATGCTAATGGGGACGCTTACCCAACATCTGTTTTCATGGTGGGAGCCAGGTCTGTGCCATTTAAGCGTTTATGGGTCTAAAGCAGCAGATCAGGTATTTGCCTCTGCCAAAATCCACAAAATAAAATCTCTGGTGCAATGATCACTTACATGGCAGATTGGTGGGTTTCAGGTGGGCATCACCTGTTCAGCTGTAGCAGTCCTTTTAAGCGATGGCTTGGCTTTCTGAAAGTCTAGTGACACTCAGTAAGATGTGACATTGACATCCCAGAGGTGTAGTTCTGTTGCTTTCTTCATTGGCCACTCTGACCTTGTGCAGCATGGTTAACATCATAGTTACACAAAGAAATCTCTGCTAACTCTACGGAGATACCCACGTAAGAAGTAGCAAATCTCAAGGGGTATGATTCTGGATGTTTCTCTTTCTTATTTTCACTTAGGGGCTTGCATTTGAATTCATTTTTCCCTCAATTTTAGCTACTCTGGCTAATGCTTGCCAAACCCCCACCGGCTGAGGGCATCCTGTACCTATTACAGAATCTACAAGATAAGAGGCAGAGTTGGGATGCCGGATTCTAGCTGTCTGCAACATCTCAAACTTGGGTGAATTTCCATGTAGCCATTTTCAAGTGTTATGATATATTATGTAGGGTGACAGCAATATTGCAACAAAGGGACTCCACATTACAGAAGGAGAGATGACAGAGTTTTACTCTTCCCTCCTGTAACAGACCCCAAAGAATAGCCCAGGTTGGAGGATTGCTTTGCTCCATAGAGTCATTCAGAGATCCAAGCTCTGACCATCGTTTGGTTCTGCTATCCCCAGGAACTGTCCTCATCCATACGGCCCAGATCAGTTACAGATGAGTGCACGGTGTAGCCGATGCAAAGACGAGGAAAGACTAGGACTCCAAGGAAGGTGACTCACCTCTCAGAGCGAAGGCGACCTGCAAAGTCACCTTCTCCTGTACCACACAGGCCAAAACTAAATCTCAGAAGCCCGTTGAAGGGCAAGGGTCCTACTGCCACAGAAGGTAGGTTTAAATGGATCACTAGAAATTTCTGTCATGTGAAACAACAGACAGACAAGATAAATGCCACATGGCCATAATATATTAGAAGTATTTATTAAATGCCTATTATGTGCCAGGCACTTTTTCTAAATGTGTAAGAAAAATACTAACATTTTATGGGTGAAATTATATAACATTATCCATATATTTTTCTCCCTTTGTTGTTTTTCCAGATGAAAGAAGGCTACTGGGAAAAAAGGCAAGGTCTTTACTTTCTGATTGCAGGAAAAATATTCACACTTGTCAAATTCCAATAGCAGCAATCATTGTTGGTCAGTGCACAATCACATACAGAATCCCCCTGGATGGATTTGTGGATTTTATTCTCATAAATTATAACTTTCCTGTAGCATGATTAAGAAGCAATTGCTTTTCACAAGATGATATTGGATCACTGAGATTAAATTCGACCTCAAAGGTGGGTTTCTGTTCCAAAATAATCAAGGCAACCACTAGAGCAAATCGTGCAGTTATTCCCTTGATGAAATAAGTCACACCAGCTTCAGGGTGTGTGTACTCAAAGCAATGCATGACAAAAGAGTGGCCAGCGTGTGTGACGCGATAAGGGTAGTAGACATGTGGATATAGGAAATAGTCCAGAGGCACAAGGAACACATCCTTAACTTCATCAGGATTCGGCTGGGCCTGGAAGTTGTGGTCTATAAAACCCACCACTGGGGTAATCAGTTTTTCTTTCTAAAAAGCAGAAAACAAAATACACAAATTAAGAAGTGCCATAAAATTATTTCAAGCATTAAGATCTTGCCATTTCTCTGTAAAATAAGATGATAAACCAAACTCCCCCATAACAGAAGCTGGGGATGCAGGAGGGAGAATTTACTTTTGAAGCAAACCTGTATTTCCCACGTAACAGGCTAGTGTCTGTCCTATGTGAGGTGGCCTCTAGGAGACGACTCTTGAGAATCATTATCTATTCTGAGCATAAACTGGTATGACCATTTGGAACAGCTAGGTGGTAATATTGTAAAAAACATAATCCGCTTGATAGGAATTGCATCCGTATGAGTGCATCTGTATCATAACTTCTTCTCAGCAGGAAAAGCTACTTGAATAGGGTGGAAACATTATTTGCAGTAATCCAAAACACAAAACTTGTCACTGTCCAACTGGTGGATATTTACGTTGGACACATTATAATTTTGTATATATATACACATATGGTTATAACCAAATATTGGAATATTACACAGCCCTTAAAAAGAATGCAGTAGACTGCATAATATAGTACAAGTATTTATTAACATGTATTTACTGGGGATCTCCAGAGAAAGGCCTGGTCTGAATCCAGGTGCAAGAGCTCAGAGGAGGTGCAACCTCCAGTGAGAAAAGAGATGAATGTGGGGTTCCTGGGGCTCTCCCCAGAAAGAGGGTGGGAGAGCCAGAGGCAGTGCTGGCGAGGTGCAGACCTCGAGGAGCTCAGCCAGACCTACAGGACATTTCCCAAGGAAGGACAGCTCTGTCAAGGGGACCTTAGAAACGGAGACAGCTGTGACTGTTAACTGTATTAACAGTAAGGTCAACATCTGGAAAGGGAAAAGACAAAGGGAACACACGCCAGAAATGCTCAGGGCAGGAAATCTGAGGTCGTAAGTCACCAGAAGTCATCACACCAGGCCTGGTACCAGGTAAAGTTTCTAAGGTCAGCGTTCCCCGGGGTGGGGCATGTGGGACCACAGCTGGCCCAAGAGGGTTCATGTAGGAGGTGAGGGAAAAGCCAACAGCATCTCCTCTGGCTGTGACACCCCATAACCTCTCCAGACATCACCAAATGTACCCTGGAGGGTAAACTCACTCTAGGTTAAGAACAACTGAATTAGATTATGTGTGTTAGTGATCACTGAATGGTGTTTTTGGCAACACATTTTAAAACTAGAAAGGATCAAAAAACAAAACAACCCTCTCTGGCATATTTAAGGGCTGTATATCTTCCTTAGAACCTTTGTTCATTCTACTTTCTTGAAAATGTCATTTTAGAAAACTCCTGTCCCAGGAATGTCTGGCCCATAGAAATCTCTTGAAGACTCAACATCATCTTGTGCTACAGTTTGGATCTGAAATGTCCCTTAAAGACCCATCTCTTAAAGGTTTTGTCCCCAGCTGGTTGTGTTACTGGGAGGTGCTGGAACCTTTAAGAGGTGGGACCTCATGGGAGGAAGTGAGGTCACTTTCCTCAAAGGGGATTGTGGGAGCTCAGTCTCTTCCACTCTTCCTGTCTCTGCTTCCCTGTTTGTACAACATGAGCAACCTGCTCCACTGCACACTCCCACCATGATGTGCTGCCTCACCACAGGCCCAAAAGCAACATGGCAAATTGACCATAGACTGAAACCTCCAAAACTGAGAGCCAAAGTAAACCTTTACTTCTTCTGAGCTGATTATCTCAGGTTTTTTCTATAGTCAGGGAAAGCTGACATATCCTGAGAATACTGCTGCATTCCACCCTGGGTACTTTGGAAATGGAGGTAGTCACATTTTGGAAACATTTAACCATTACAGCTCAATGTGTCTTAAAGTTCCAAAATAAATCCCCCAAATGTGCTGAGGGATTTGCAAAAATCAACTGAAAAAGGCTGCCATTAGGATACACAATGGGAAAGGAAGTACCTGACAGGTTTTTGTCTAATCCCTCATTTCTCTCTCTTTCTTCCCTCCCTACCTCTCTCTCTCTCTCTCTCTCTCTCACACACACACACACACACACACACACACACACACATTTTGGGTGGCCACAAGATTCTCCTAGACTAAATCTCCCCTGAGTGACGACCTTTCTGTTTTAAACTGGGCTCAATTAACACAGGTGTCTCAGGATCATTGACCTTCATAACTGTGTCATACATTCTCATTGCTGAGACACAACACCTGACACACACAGCCCTAAGGAGGGAAGGTTTATTTTGGCTCACAGTTGTAGAGGTTTCAGTCCATAGTCAGCTGGCTATAAGGAGAAAGAGCTCATGGCACGCAGTGGGAAGAGAGCAAGGGAGGAGAGAGGGAGATGCACTCTCGCAGGCCACGCCCCTCCATGACTACCTCCTCCAACCAGGCTTTGCCTCTCTCTCAACATCACCTGTAGCTATAAACTCATCAGTGGACTAATCTGTTGATGAGTATCACACCCCATGATCCAATCAACTCCCAAAAGCCCCACCTATGAGTGCATGAGGCTTTGAGGGGACGTCTAGATATAAACGGTAACAATGACACTACCACCAAGACTTTAAGCGAATGAAAGATGATCTAATCCACTGGTTTTCTATTGTTAGGCATCACTAGGACTATTCTTTTGAAATAAAAATTTACCCAAAAGCCCAATACATCAAATATAAAAAAAGTTTATATCTACTTTTGCTATTATATGATGAGGGGACTTCTCTGTGGTGTTGAGTTTGACCATAACAAGCCCAAATTGAGTGACACTCTATAAAATGCCTGACCAGTGCACCTCAAAACTTTCAGTATCACGAGAATAAGTGAAATTCAAGAAACTGTCAACAGACAGGGGGACCAAAGAGACGGGACAATCAAGTACAATACAGTATGTTAGATGAAATCCAGAACAGAAAAGAAGACGTTATTAGAAACACTAGTAGAAGACAGTAAAGTATAGATTCTACTTAATAATAATGTACCAACATTGGTTTCTTGGTTGTGACAAATGTACCAGTGATGTAACATGTCAACCACAGGGACATTGGGCGTGCAGTGCACAAGACCTCTCTGTATTATCTTTGCAACTTTTACTGTAAAGCCAAACTATTCTAAAACTGCAATTAAAGGTTCATAATAACATCATGCTGTTATCCGAGGTAAAACAACACCGAATCTTTTTAGAAGTCCATTGGTACAACAATGAGGTTGTCGTGGTTAAGATCTGGCAACATCAGCTCCTGAATTCACTTGGGTTTTTTGATGCTGTTTTGGTTTAGGCTATAAAGGAAACCCTCATTCACACAGGAATGCAGTTACAAATAGTAAGAGTTTTAAACAGCTTGCCTGGTGATCTCAGGGTGCTGCTTAGTTACTGTGGTGTGGGGCAACTTTATTCCATGGTAGGGGCAAAAACAAGTATGGTTAAGGTAAAGGTAATGCACTGGCTCCCTCCCAGGGGATAATGAACTGGAATATGTGCTTTCTTTTTCAACTGAATTCTCAAAATAAATATACAGTGGAGAAAAGTAAATGTAAATTGAATGTTAATGAAATAAATCGGAAGCATCCTCAGGGTTCCATGGTACCTTAGTTTGAAACCCGACGACGTAGTTCAAGCCTTTTATTTTTGGATGGGAACAGAGGGCTTTGTGCGTGGCCACTGAGCTCACGAGGGGCAGGGGTCACAAAAGGGCCCGGTTTCTTGGCTTTCTGCACAGTACACTTTTTTGGGGTTGTGTTTGGAGAAATGTGGGATCCTGACAACGGCAGATGCACTCACAGCTCATGGGGGTCTACAGAAACCTTACTTCAAATAGACAGGGCACCAGGCGGCAGACGACCTCCACTTGATTGGGATGCAGCCCTACTTCCTCCTGGGCTTCCCGGAGGGCAGTGGCCACGTCATCCATGTCTGCAGGTTCCCCCTTCCCTCCAGGGAAGCAGACTTCTCCAGGTGCCCTTCTCAGCTGGACATTGAGAGAACAGAGCAACAATGTGCGATTCCAATTTTTGAACCATTTATTCATTCAACAAATATTTACTGTACTGCCGTTGTGTGCCAGAGACCACCCTTACCCTGGTGGTATCAAGTAATAAACAAGACATAATCTTTTTCTGGGTGCAGTGA
>PVJO010005840.1:0-94571 GCA_004026905.1 Hystrix cristata | reverse complement strand
ACTACAACTAGAGGTTCCATTTGACCCGGCTATTCCTCTGCTGGGTATCTTCCCAGAAGAATTAAAATCATCATATCACAGTGATATATGCACAACCATGTTCATAGCAGCACAATTTGTAATAGCTAAGTCTTGGAAACAACCTAAATGCCCAACAACTGATGAATGGCTAAAGAAAATGTGGTTTTTCTACACAATGAAGTTTCATCTATTTTATCTTCCAACAGGTTAATTGTTTCTGTTTTAACATTCAGTTCTTTTATCCATTTTTATTTTAGTTTAGTACATAGTGAGAGATATATGTCTAGATTCAGTCTTCTACATGTGGATAGCTAGTTTTCTGGCACTATTTATTAATGAGTCATTGATCCTCATGTCTATTTTTTTGTGCCAATATGATGCTGTTTTTATCACTGTAGCTTTGTAATATAACTTCAAGCTTAGGACTGTGATGCCTCTCATTTTGCTTTTGCTATTCTGGATCTCCTCTGGTTCCATATGAAGTTAGAATTCTTTTCTCCAGTTCTGTGAAGGATATAATTGGTATTTTGATAGGTATTGCACTAAATCTGTATAGCAGTTTTGGAAGTATGGCAATTTTGACTATATTGGTTCTTCCTATTGAGGAGCAGTGATATTTTTCGTTTCTGATGTCTTCTGATTTCCTTTTTCATAGTACTATAGTTTTCATGTAGAGATATTTTGCTTCCTTAGACAGGTTAATTCTTAAGTGTTTAATTTTTCTTGGTGCTATTGTGAATGATTTTTTTTTTAATTTCTTTCTCAGTGTATTCATTCTTAATGTACAGGAACAGTATTGACTTTTGTGTATTGATTTTGTATCCTGCTCCATTATTAGATTTGGTCATTAATTCTAAGAGTCTTTTGGTGGATTTTTTTGGGTCTTCCATGTAGAGGAACATGTCAAATCATGATAATTTGAATTCATCCTTTCCTATATATATCTCTTTTATTTATTTTTCTTGACTAATTGTTCTCGTTAATATTTCACGTAGTATGATGAACAGGAGTGGTAGTAGTGGACATCCATTGCTTACTCCTGATTTTAGAGGGAAAGCTTTCAGTTTCTCCATTTCATTTGAAGTTGCTGTTTGGTTTGTTATTAATGGGTTTATCAGATTGAATTAAGGTCCTCTTATACATATTATTTTCTATCAAGAAAAGATGTTGGATTTTGCCAAAGGCTTTTTCTGTGTCTATTGAGAGGATTATGCAATTTTTGCCTGTGCTTTTATTTATGTAATATATTATATCTATCGATTAATGTATGTTGAACTGTCCTTGCATCCATGGGATGAAACCTACTTGGTCATGACACATGATTTTTTTTTTTTGATGATTTGTTGCATTCTGTTTGCTAGTATCTTTTTGAAGATTTTTATCTATTCATTAAAGATATTGGTCCATAGTTCTCTCTTTTTTTGGTTGAAAACTTGTCTGGCTTCTGAATCAGGGTAATGCTAGCTTCCAGGAATGACTTTGGGAGTACTCTTCCCTTTCGATCATCATTAAAGATCTTGAGGTATATTGGTGTTAGATTTTCCTTGAATTTTTCCAGGATTCAGCAATGAATCCATCCAGGCCTAGACTTTTCTTGCTAGGTTTTCTATTATTGTTTTAATTTCATGGCCCATTATTGGATTATTCAGGATTTTAAAATTTGTTTGGCTCAGTTTGGGTGATTCATATGTATTTAGGCAGCAATTAATTTCTTCTGGTAGCAATTTATTGGGATACAAATTTCTGAAATAATTGTTAATAATCTTGATTTCAGCAGTATCATTATGATTTCACATTTTAAATTTTTAATTGTATTGATATATGTCTTTTTTCTCCTTTTTCAGTTAGATTTGCTAAGGGTTTGTCAATTTTATTTATTATTTCAAGGAAACAAATCTTTAATTCATTATTTTTTTGTCTCAACTTCATTGATTTCTGCCTGATCTGTATAATTACTTTCTTTGTACTAGATTTGGGTTTGTTTTGTTCTTGATTTTCTAGGACCTTGAGGTGCACTATTAGGTTAGTTTTTTTGCCCTGCTCTGTTGTGGGGATGTGGGCTATAAACTTCCCTCTTATAACTATTTTCATTGTGTACCATAAGTTTGCTTATAATGATAAAGTACTACTTTATCATTTAGTTCTACAAACTGTCTTTTTTGTTCCTTGATTTCTTCTGTAACCAATTGTTTGTTTAAGAGTAATATTTAGTTTCCTCGTACTGTGTTACCTTGGTTGTCCAAGGGCTCCATGCTCAAACTTCTCACTACTTGAACAGCAAAGTTTGAAAAATATCTGCTTGGTGTTTATAACCTTGCTTGATAGTCTAATTGAAAATCCAACTTGAAAGAACCTGTACAGGCTGAGAATGAGTCACATGTCATGTCTTGCTGCCAACACAAAGGGTTGATGCTTCAATCTAAGTGCTGTTCTTGTCCAGGCAACATATAGTGCTGTGAAAGTGCATGAAAACATTCATCATTGTGGTTTTTTTTTTTTTGTGTGCTTTGAGTAAAATATAACCATGGCACCAAAGAAAGTTAATGATACCAGCAGTAAAGCTAAGAAGAAAACTGAGAACCACGATAGAATTAAAGAAAAAAAAATCATTGCAAAATTTGTTAAAGTCCTGGAAAAATGAAATTTATAGGCATAATTTTTGGACCTCAGAACCAATTATTTGATTTTACATTATTTCTTATGGGAAAAATATATTCAGTCCTCAAACTTTTTGGTATTTGAACACGAATTTGGAACAAATTGAGTTCAATAACCGAGTTATCACTGTATTTGTATAATTTCTGTGTTTTCTTTCGTCATGATTTCTAGTTTCATTGAGCTATGATCTGCTAATATGCATGTTATAATTTCATTTCTTTTACATTTACTTACACTTTCTTCATTGGCTATTATGTGATCTATTTTGGAGAAAGTACCATGTGCTGCTGAGAAAAATGTGTATTCTGTTGTTGGATAGAACACTCAGTAGGTATCTATAAGGCCATTTACTTGATACTTTTTCCCTACTCTAATATTTCTTTGTTGATTGTTTTTGTCTAGTTCGTCTATTTTTGATAGTGGTATATTAAGGTCACTTCCTATAATTGTGTTTATGTTTATCTGGCCTTTTATGAAGCTGGGTGTGCTACTGCTTGATGCATATATGTGAATAACTGTTGTCTCTTCCTGTTGGATTATTCTCTTAACCAATATGTAGTGACCTTCTTTGCCACTTTTGACCAGTTTTGTCTTGAAGTCTGCTTTGTCTGAATACAAGATAGCTATACCTGCTCTCTTTATTTTTAAATTTAATTTGCATGGAATATAGTTTTCCATCCTTTGATTTTTAGTCTAGGAGTTTTTTTTGAGGAAAATGGTTTCTTGTATACAGGATACCATTGGATTCTTTTCTTGATCCATTTTTCAGTCTTAGTCTTTTGATCGGGGAATTGAGACTATTCACATTGAGAGGTATTACTGAGACAGATTGACTTATTACTGTCATTGCTTTATTTTCCTGTTACTGATTTTCTATTTTTCCCTTCTACTTAGCTGCTCACCTTACCTGGTATATTCCTTGAATTAGACTTCTTGTCATTGTTAGCTTCTTTGTCTCTTTCTAGGAGATCCTTCAGAAATTTTTTGAGTACTGGCTGGTGGCCATGAATTTATTTAGGTGTTCTTTATCATGAAAATATCTTATTTCTCCATCAATTTTGAAAGATAGTTTTGTAGGATATATCAGCCTGGGGTTGAAATTATTTTCTTTTAGGTGTGAAACACTTCACTCCTAGTTCTCCTGGCCTTTAATATTTGTGTTCAGAAGTCTGTTGAGAATTCTTTTCTTTTACTTGGAAATTTCCTGCTATTATTTCAGTAAACAGTTTTTATGACATTTGGACTGTCATTTGATTTTTCATTAATTCCAATTAATGTTAGGCTAGTCTTCTTTGTGTCATCTAGGAGATTTTTGAATCCTTTTTTGACATTCTCGTGTTTTTAAGGTATCTCTAGTTAATGGGTCACCAACAGCACCCCTGTCTTCCAGTTCCGACACTGTCCTCACACTAGTTACTTGTGCTGCTTGTACTTCAATAGAATTTTTAATCTCTTGGATTTATTCTTTGGACTCCAATTTTATGAACTCCAATTTTTTTTTTTTTTTTTGAGATTCAATTCTTTTCTGTGCTGGTAACTCTTGTTTTGTGTCATTTTTTTTTTTAGCTTTGCTGGATTTTTAGGTAGTTTTTAGTTAGTATTTTCTGTAGACTCGCTTATTGTTTTGTTTATTTGGCCCAATATCTGTTTACTTATATCTTATGTGAGCTTGTCAAATGCTGTGTTGGTCTCTTATCTTTTCAATTAATCTGAGTGTGTCACTTTTGGTCCATCCTGCTTCAGTGCTCCATGGGTCAGCTTTGGGGGAATTGGGAGTTCTTGGAGGCATTTAGTTGATTTGCCTTCTCAGGTTTCTATTTTTTGAATATTTGTTTTTGTGTTGAGGTTTGTAGGCTGGTCATAATGGAAAATTTTGTTCCTACTATGGAGACCTCTTTAATTAATGTCTACTTTTCAGTCATGTCTTCTGGGTTTGGCTAACCGTTGGCCATTGCCTCTCCTTCAGAATCCAACCACTTCTGTTTACTTAGAATAGGAGGTTATAGCTTATCTAACCCAGTACCCAGTTCTCTGGGAATGGGCCACAGTATTGTTAATGACATGAAGGCGATCCAGATATTGGCATCCCAAGAAAACCAATTAATAGCAACAGCTATGTCACCATGGCTATAGGAAAAAACAAAAACAAAAACAAAAAAAAAAACAACAAAAACCAGCATCAGTTATAGTGTCAAATCTAACCTGAGTATTGACAGCCCTAAGCACCAGTAATGTACCACCTTAACCAGAGCCATCTATAATTATGTTATGAACAGTAAGACAAACCAAATATTGACTTAATATAGACTTACAGTAAATACATACTAAATAGAACAACTTTACCTATTCTAACAATAGACAGTATTCAACAGAAATACCATAAAATTAGCTGTCTAGAGATTCAAAAAGCTTAGTAGTTATACTAGTAAAGGTAGAGGGGTAGGGGACTAGAGAATGAAAAAAGCAAAATTTGAGAAATTAATCAGTGGGATAAGAGAAAGAAGAGAGGAAAGTAAAATAATTTTTTTTTTTTTAGGGGTGAAAGGTAACTAACAATACTACAGAGCAGTTGAAGGAAAGAACAGACAAGACAAAGAAGACACAGACAGCAAAACACAGGAAAAAAAGGAAACATAAGAAGAAAGAGAAAGTAGATGAAAGAGGAAAAGAGAAAAGAAGAAAAAGGAAGCTCAAAGAAGGGGGAAAAGGGAGAAACCCCCCAAACCACTAAAAACCTGATGCAGGCAAGTTAAAAATAATATAAAAATAGAAAAGTCAAAAGAGATTAAGTCAAAGAAAAAAACCCTGTGTTTTTGAGTGTTCTTTCCAAGAGCTGCATTCTTGGGATGAAGCCAGTCACACTTTTAGCCACCTGTCTCTGGTGCCTACAGGATTTTAGATGTTCTCCCTGGACCAGTGGCCATTCTGTCTGTTCACTCCAGACTGTGGTTACCATTCAAACCAAGAAATGGCCTTGCTCCTGTTTCATAGATGGGAAATGCAATCAGCTTTCTGGTCTGTGCTGGATATAGGCCACGGGGCAGGGTTCAACTAGAGTGCTGCACTTAATGCTGATGGTCATGCGGACTGGTTGCCTTCTCTCCCCAGGCATTGTCTTGGTCCAGGATCAGGGTGGTTGGTTAGTCCTCACCTCTGTGGTAAGGGGAAGCGAAGTGTAGAGCTTGACTGGGGGTGGCGAATGGTCTTGCCCTTGAATTGCAAGGGCGTTGCCCCACATTTCCAGTGTGGGATTGGTTACTTGTGTTGGGGGAGGGGCGCCACTCATGAGAGTTTTCTAACTCACCCTTATTCTTTGTGCTCAGCTCCTTTCACTTCTTGAGACTTACGGAGATCCTAGATTTATTTCATCTGACAAAGTCAGAGACCACCATAGAGACAGAGGACAAACTCACTCCTACACACCTAACATGTTGTTTATTTAAAGGCACAATTTGTGTTTTCTTTTGAGGTAGTTAGGGGATTAAATGTCATTTTTGCCAGAAGAAGTAACTCTTCACTTGGTCCTACAGCCACTTTCTAGGAACAAAAAGCAGAGAAAAACTTGATCTTCATTTTGAATCGGTTTCCTTTATCACCTTAAAACTTTAAGTCAGATAGGACTCGAGTTCCCTACCTCTATCTCCTTTTAAGGGGACATCCTCAAGCTCCACCCTGTGACACACCCATTTTGCACTTCTTGCAAAATGAAGAAAACAGCAAAGACTAGTCACCTATAGAGTCTGCATGAGGAATTAGTATTCATTTAATCAATCTCAGGTTTGTTTTAAATTTGAACTCTGTCGGTGCTTGTTTAGGCCATTTTTGCAAGTGTACTCAGAGAAGGGTTAAGAGCATAGGTTCTGAAATCAGATAGATTTTGATTTGAAACTATTCCTCTCTACTTACAGAGCTCTATTAATTTCTATGAGTGCCAGCTTCCAAATCTATAAAAAGGGAATGAAATAAAATAATAAGACATAAGTTCAACAAATACATGGAAATGTTAAGCAAGAAAAAATGCCTTTAAAACACTATTCATACAAACTGAAATGGCATACTTTAATTCCACTTTAATTTGGCCTTGAGAGAAGTGGGGAATGAGATGGGTTAATCGGAAGCCAAGCCCATCCCTGATCCTTTTCTCCTTCTAAACTCAGTCTAATGACCCCTTAATGCTTTTGTTAGTCATAGCCTGAGTATCTACAAATTGCAGAAAGAATGTTCACTCTCCTGTCTCCTCCTCACCCTAGGACACCCACTTCCTTATCGGCACTCAAACTCTGACTTTTGCCCCTTCACTTGTCAGTTATATAGTAAAATATCCCCAGGCCCCTATATTTACTCAGGTTCCGGCAACCTTATCTCCTGCCTAGTACCATAAAACCCATTTTGAGTCTGAAACTTCTAAACTACCGGAATTCAAGAAAAGAATGTATGACTAGTGTGACATAAGATTAATAACAACATGCCTATGTAAAGTTCTTTGTACTAAACCGTGTATAAGGGATGAGCAGACAAAGACTGGGGTCGAGACCATTTGCACGTGAGTGTTTCTCGATTGCTGGCTAATAAATCAAACTCAATTTGGCTTCTTTGTGTTTGTGTGGCAACTCTCTCACGACCAAGTGAGGTGAGATTGGGCCAGGTAGTGGGGCTGGCTAGGACTTCCACTTTACAAACAAACAATGAAAAATCCAAATGAACAGAAAAGAAAATAAGGACATTTTAAACCTCATAACTAGGTTTTTCTGATTCGTGTATTATAGCCTGGAAACACAGATTACCTGCGGTTACCTGTGAACCACAGAACGATTGCAGGGAAACCACAAATCAGAGCAAATTCTTGCTTCAGGATACCATCTAATCTAGTCTTGCTGATCATTTCTTTAATTCCAACTCTTTCACATTCAACCACACTTCACATTTGCTAGTTGTACTTCGCATTGAAAATTGTGAAATGGTTGTTACTGAAACAAAGATTGTTGAGTTACATTTTGTTCCCTATATGCGCAATGAATCTAATACCATCCGTATGTTTCTTCCTGTCAGCCTATGTGTAACCCCTCGGTGATGGGAAGGAGGAGGGAGAGAATTGTTAGCTCTGTGAACTCATTTGAGAAGGATGGGGACACGTGCGGTTCATTTGGGCATTTTTTTTCCCTAAGAATGACTGTCACCTTGCACAAAGAACGTTTTACTTCCTTGAGCAATGTCTGCTGAGAAAATCCACAGTCTGAAACTTTGAGAACTGAAAGGATTTCTTTCTTGTGTCTCATGTACCCATCTCTGCTGCAGCACACTACCCGCCAGAGGACAAATGCTTTATCATTTAACTATGTAGCCATTGTCCCTACAGCTCAAACTCTCTGGACTTCTAGCCTAATTTAAAAGATGTTGTTTGGATGAGACTCTGAGGCTCGATGAATACTCACAACTGTAGTTGAAGGACACATGTGCACCTCTGTGTGCGTGTGTATGTGTGTGTGTGTGTGTGTGTATGTACATGAATGCAGTGAGTTATGTGCTAAATGGTAAAGTGATCGCCCTCATTCAAGTATGAGAATTTTTATTTTTTTGCATGAGAAAGAGAAGAAATCCAGTGTTTGCCCCCAGGAGAATCTATTAGTTATTCTTTCCAAGTTTCTTTAGCTTTGAAACCAGTAACCGTGTAGGAAGAAGGCCTGGAACTATGGGCTATATGTGATCTGTCCACTGAGCAGAAAGCAAGAAATAGGCCATGAGGGATCTGGAGCTTAAGTGTAGTGAACTCTGGAGAGTAGTAGCAAAGAATCACAGTGCCCACAAGCCAGCTACACAGAGAACCGAAAACAGGTCATTGGTTTCTGCCCTGCAATTCCCCGTAACTGCCAGCGATATTTCTACATAGGGGAACACACTTTACACAACAGCTCTCTTTGCAGGAAATCTCCATCCTAGGGAGTTGAAATTGCATTAGGATTACTTCTCTGCAAGCACACTGACACCAATATGCAATATGTGGTATGAGAAACCAAAAAGCCATTAATCTAAAGCAGGAACTTAAACAATTGCGGCTAACTCTGGAGGCATTCCATTGAATTAGAATGGCTCTCTAAACTGAATTCAACATGGTAAATATTTAATTTAGGAAAACAATCAGATTTAAATGTAAATGACCCACTCCCACCTTTATTCCAACTTTTTAATTGGAATCTTTGGAATCGAGTAAATATATTCATTCATTCATCCATCCATTCGTTCAATATTTATTGCGTACCTATTCAGGGCCATGCATTGTACTGGGGATTAGGATTATAAATATGAATAAATTATGAACCCTGACTTCAAGGAGTATACAGTCCAATGGAGGGAATAGATGAGGAGTCAGTTAATTGTAACTGATAGCAAATGAACAAAGTCGTGTGAGTACAAAGGGCAATACTTTGCTTGATTTCTTGTTTATCAAATTTTGATCTTAGCAGCCAGCGTCTTTAAATGAGGGTGACTACATCAGTTGATCTACAATAAAGATTTAGAAAGGACAGGAGAGTGTCAGCCAAGATTGTGCTACAGAGGAAAATGTGCTTACAGGAATATTTCTATTGGACTTGACCTAGAATTCCTTATTATGTTAATACCTGACTACAGGATGGATGTCAGACTTCAGCCTCTACCCACCTTCCATGAGAAAGCATCTTGCTCGTGACTTTACATTCATAAATACCTTCACAATGCCAAGGAATTTTTTTTCTTCCATCAATTCATTAGATCTGCTCACATGAATTATTTATATGCAGTGCTAAAAATGATTCTGAAACATTACAAGAATTCAATATCAGTTTTCACAGTGGGATTTCATCATTTTAGCATTGCAGCATGGTAGCCTAATGCAATACTAATAGGATATGGTGCTAATAGGGTACAACGAGAATTCTCTCTAATATGCAAACATTTCCATGTTGTCTTATTATTTCTTTTAAGTTAATATGCTATGGTGATAATATGATGAAATGAATTAGCTTCATATCATTGTCTGTATGAGTTGTGCATATTAACAGCATCTTTCTTCCCCCACCCCTTTGAATTCACTTGGAATGAGCTTGAAAACTTACCCTGTAGTTATGCTTATGTTAATGAGGCTGTTTAGTAGGAAACATCCCTGCCATTGCTTAGCCAGCTGGAGAAACAATAGATGAATATCCCCTCTCTTTGGAATGGAATGTTTTCTGGCCTCCCTTCAAAGGACCTATCTCCATCAGGCTGCTTTAGTATTCTCCACTTGTTCGCAATCTCAATCCACCCATGTGTTAGACATTTTACCAGCAACATTTAACCAGATTGTATATTTCTATTAGTTATGAAGCAAATCTTTTCCAAGAGAAACTGGATGTATGGCCAACTGGCCCAGCATTTTGGAATATTTAAACACACACACACACACACACACACACACACACACACACACACACACGCAAACCTACATGCATATATATATACATGAAATACATAGAAATATACACACATTTGTGTGCGTGGATTATGTATAGGCATGTTTATATATTTATACAGGCATATACATATGTGCTGCTTTGTTTTTGTGTGTAAATGGCTCAAAAGTTTATGGAATCCATGCCATAACCAGCATTTCTTTTTTGGCTGTTAAATCCTGGGTGGATTAGGTCCAGTGAGTAAGAATCTTCCAGATTTCAGTGTTTATTCATCTTCAGATATATAACCAAGAACCAGATGCTTATCCAAATCTTAGCTGACATTTGGATTTTTTTTTTTTTTTGTGGTGCTGGGGGTTGAACTCAGGCCCTTGTGCTTACAAGGCAAGCACTCTAATCACTGAGCTAAATCCCCAGCCCTTAGCTGACATTTGGAAATCATGAATTTCTCACCCAAACCTGTGTGACCTTTCATCTTCAGTTGCTTTCAGGTTCAACTAGCACAGTTTCAGGAATCCAGGTGCGAGTGCTCTGAGATGTTGAAAGCCTCGTTATCCTTTCAGTCATGTTGCTCCAAAGGGGACCTTAATGATGATCAGGGCTACTGCCAGGCAATGTGGTGTCTGCATGCAGGTCAGCTAAAGGCGTCTGTTTGGTTGAGTGTAACAACCCCTCCAGGAAGACTATGCAGGTGGTCATAGCCTGATCTTCTGCTCCCTGTTGCCCATTCAGATAGGATTCATGAGGTTGTAATTCCAGTGAGTTTTGGTTTTCTCTTCCTGAAACACCTTTGACTAGGAGAGTTTCTGTTGTAGGGCTGAGGGAAAGCTTCCTCCCATTTCAGGGTTCCCTGAAATGAACTGATAATTGATTAATAGGAGAAAAAGGAATTGTAGAGTCCAAAAACCTCCCCAACTTACCCGGCACAGGACTGAGCGGCGCCCAAGAACGACAAGAGACCAGGTTCGATGCAAAAACAACAAGCTGTGTTCAAACAGAGCTCTGGGCCAGTACGTACCCCTCTCAGGAGGCAGAGGTAATGGCCCCGAACTACAGGAGCATGGGGTTTTTATGGGGTAAGAAACAGGCGTGGGAGGGGGAAGGCGCGCGCGGGAGAAGGAAAGTGTGGCGGCACATGATTGGTCTCCGCGTTTATTCAAATTTAAGTGGTCCTCTTTGGCGGGCTGTGTAACTGTTCCTTTTGCGGTTCTCCTTGGAACTCTGGGTGTGGTTTTTTCTGGAACCCTGGAACAAAGAACTTCCCGACACAGGGTCCTAAAGTGACCACATTTTGTACTTTACATTTTGTACATGCTTATTTGTATCCTGTATCTTTTCAGAATCACAGGGATGCGAGCAGCTAATGCGAGTTAGAAATTTGTATGGCCTTTTTCATAGGAGGGAGAGGAGATGGGGGAATACAGGCAATTTTCAAAAATGACTTTTTAAGAGTCTCAAGAGCAGACAGTGGCCTGGGACAAAGTCGTGGTTAGCTCTGGGAGAGGTGGTGACAAGTTATGAGGTGGAAGTTCACTGTGAACAAAGGAGTGTTAGTAGATCAAGTTTCCCAGATGAACTCTCAGAAGAATAGATAAAAAAAGTCACCTAGGCAAAGTGAAAGCTTTCAGTCTATTCTCTTCCGCTGAAGTAGATCTTTCCTTTTTTTTTTTTTTTCCTGAGATTTCTAGGAAGAAGGTTTAAGGCAACTGCACGTTTTTTGGAAGAAGTTTCTTCAGTCAGATAAGGGAGTTGCAGAGAGTCCTTTGCTATATTTGGAGTAGGCGAGAGAAACAAGAGAAAGAATGTTTTTGAGTTTGATGTAGTTTCTAAGATTTTTCAATTTCTTTTGATTCAAAAGTGCTCAGCATGCCAAAGTACCATACTTTGGGGTACTTCTTCTGAAACCAAACATTATTTTTGTTTGGTTTGGTTTTCTGTAGTGTTAAGGATCTAAGCTAGGGGCCTGGTGCATGCTAGGCAAGTGCTCTATTACTAAGCTGCATTCTCAGCCCTCACACACTTTCTTAACAGCAGCTTAGACTGTACAATGAGCATTCTGAGTTCTGACACCTACTAGCTATGTGAACAAAAGCAAGACATTTTAACCTTTCCTCAGCTCTTTCCTTCATTGTGAAATGAAAGATGAGATAATCGCCGATGACCTCTAACTCTGCATACCATCGTGTGTGATTGAAAAATGATTAATCTCTTCACCTTTTCAATAAGAGAAATAATGAATGAGTTTCTGCATTTGATGGGGAGAGCAAAAAATGCGATAAAAATGAGTTTTAGACCCAGAAGGAAAGTAAAGTGGGCAATTTTATATATTCGAGTTGAGATTCTTTGCATTGTATAGATTGTATTTTCTTGATGTGGAAAGCTAGTAACAAGAACGTAGGCTTGATACACGTGTGCAAGATGGAAACAAGACAGGAAGGCAGGGCATGGCTAAAACTGGTGGGGAAAGAGGTATGTGCAAATGCTGGAATACTACACAAAACAGTTCCCAAAGCCCCAAATGTGGGCTTCTCATGAGAGTGTGAGCAGATGTACCATAGGATGGCTTAGATCTGGTGCCAGCCTGAGGAGTGGGTGATACAAAAGGACAGTCCACAGTGAGTTTTGCCACTGTGTTTTCTCTTACGCAGTGGCCTGCCCTCACGCTGTAGGATGTACTTCTTTTCCTCCTGGCCCAAATTTGCTCTGCAGAGGCTGTTTCTTTTCCTACTTTTAATAAAACTTTGCTGCTATTTGTGCTTGTCTTGATCAATTCTTTGCTCGGGACACAAAGAACCCAGAAACCACCTTCAGAAGGAGACTCCGGCACCCTAAAATCCAGTGTCAAAAATACTGGCGAGTACCAGTGGGTTGGTTATCAAATAAAAAATGAATATATAACACTTGAAACATTTCATCAAAATATATATTTTAGGAACTTCTAGTATAGTTACTGAAATTAAAATTTATGATTAGTCTTGTAGGAAAACATACCAAATGCCACTTCAAAATATTACATTTTGATACAAGGATTATTTTGAGCTGGAGGCTATTGAGATCAAGAGATACAGAAGGAGGATTCCTTGGAGCTTCCTTTGTCTTAGGAGTATCTGGAAAACTTCTAAGAAATGAAGAGCACTGCATTTTATGGTCATGAAGGAGAAGTAAAGCTGGCAGCCAGATGGATTTCACAAACCGAAGTCTGACAGCCCTTCCTTAACTTCTGTTAGTGCTGCATATTGGATCTGGAATGTCTCTGAGAGACCCATGTTTTAAAGACTTGGACTTCAGCATGATGTTATTGGAAGGTGGTGAAAATCTTTAAGAAGTGAAACAGGAAGTATTAAGTCTTTGAGTCTGTGTCCTCCAAGTGGACTGTGGAGTTCCAGTTTCTTCCTCTTTCTCTTTTTTATTTTCCTGGCCAATAAGTAAATGGCTTGTCTCACAAGTGCTCCTGAAATGATGGCTTGTGCTACTGGAGGCCCAAAGCAATGGGACTAATTTGTCGTGGATGGAAACCCCTGAAACTGTGAGCCAAAATAAACCTTTCCTCTTTATAAGTTGATTATCATGGGTATTTTGTTACAGTAATAGAAAACTGACCAACGCAGTTTCTCAAATACGTTTACTTTCACAGAGTTTATAGCCTCTAAATTCTAAACACATTTTTCACCTATTCTGTCATATCTCTGAAGATTTATTGTTCTTGGTTAAGATGCTATAGAAGCTTAAGATCCAACCACGTCTTTGAGTTAAATATCACTGAGTTTCTGTGCATGTATACTCAATTTTAGTCTTACTGAAATCTGCTTGTCTTCCTCTTGTTAATCTTTTTTTTTTTTTTGTCACTTTAATTTTAGGGCCCTGGTACAGACCCAGAGAAGGTAGAAGAAAAAATATTTTACCTCCTGCTTTACACCTGATAAGAGAAAAAAGGTACATTCTTTTAGTGAAAGTACACCTAGGGCCTTTGATAATATGAAAGATGGAGTCAACCCTTCCTTACTCTACTAAAAGTGAAAACATACCTATGACTCTTTTGTCTATATTTAATAAGACAGAATCAAATTTTTTCTGGGATCCCTGAGAGTTGCTTTTTGTTAATCACATTTGTGAATGGTGACTAAGGGATAATATACAAAGAGAGCCCATCAATTTCTACTTGTGCCAATTCAGTTTCTTCATCAGATCATTATTTCCTTGAAAGTTAGTTTTTTCTTTACATTTTTATACTTTTCTTCACTTTTCTACTACAACCTAGTCAAAGCAGATGGCCTTTAAGCAGACCTGAGACTGGAGTAGTTGGTTTGTATGATAAAATTTTTCATCTTTTCCTTCTTCACAATTCCCTTTTAAGGTAGCTGGTTTAATTGGGGTTGAAAACGCACTCAGCATGTGCAACATTACTTAAATATGAAATTATACTGTTGCATTGATGAAAACTTTCGAGGCTTAAAAATGTCATCAACAAAGACTTTGGTAGTTCTTTAATTATACGATTTCCAAAGCTATACTACATAATTCCTCGTATAATCAGAGCTTAAATTCTGAAGAAACTCATATGGATGACATTTCCTCTCAATTTTGAATGGGGATTATTTTAAGAGGATACAGAACTTAGAAATATTTCAATGGAGCTGATATTTAAAGCATATTTAGTGGCATTTATGTTTTAATCTACTTTTTGACTAGGCATTAAAGAGAGCTGTTAGCATTTTAGCATGATTAAAAGAACAAGAAATTATTTGCTATAATGAGCAAGGCAGTAGTTCCAGAATGTGGTGCTAATACTTTTTTATTTAATCTGTGAAATGACATAACCTCTTCTTAGTGAAGCTTTGGCATCTGAAAACTTCTCTTTATGTGGATATCCTTTTCCCAGTGGGACAAGGAACTCTATTTAGAGACAAATTCTCCCAAATTACATGAAGCTGTAGCGATTTGATGAATTTCATTGTTGTGCCACCTTCTTGACTTACATACTATCACAATTGGCAGCAGTAAAATTGATTATGAAAACAGTAACACGGAATTGATGTCCATGGTCAATATGAGACTCTAGACAAGACATAGAGTAGTGGAGAAAAGTTTTTGCTTTCAAGGACTTTCAGTGTGAAATTATCAGTCTTCAGGACAATGCCCAACACAACTAATAGTTAATAACATTCACTGGATGAGTAAATGAGGGAGTGACTTGGCATCAGTCACCAAGGCTCTTTATTAAAAAGCGATTCTATCCCACAGAATTCCTTCTGAAATGATTACTAACTTGACAATCAGCTATCACGACCCATTGCATTTAGACTATGTTTGTATAATGATGAAACACTGATCAAATCAGACACTTTAGGAAATCAAACTTTTTTTATACTTGTTATGTAAAATAACAATGACAATAAAATTTTAATCTTGCAGATATTTCTATTGCAACATTTTTTTTTAATTCAGAAAATAAATAAAAGTCAGCCAAAGAACAGAAATCTATTATGGGAAAATAATAGTTTATATTAAGCTGCGACATGTGGATCTTGGTCATTACAGGTTGATGTATGACGAAAACTCATTTATAAATATTCTGTTAATGTTATTGATCCTCAAGGCAATAAGGTGAGTGTTTGAAACTTGTAAATGTTTATCTTTATAAAGGGCTTGTTTTTCACCCGAAGCATTTGATTCTGTTTTACTTCTAATCCCCAATGGTGGTACCAAAGTAGATTTCATTTAATTTTCTTTTTTTTTCTAAAGATTACATATTCATGGAGAAAATTGATTCTTTTGTGTGGGAAGCAATTTCTTTTAAATACAGAAACCATCCCCTGACTATTTCTTTTCCAAAGAACATCAGCAAAATCTAAAGCAATTTAGATAGGTATGTAAAGTAATATTAGCTGTATAGTACTCGTGTTTCTGTAACTGCTGTTATAAAGTAAAATTAAATTAAATAAGTTGATGCAAAAAGTCAATGAGAGAAGAAAGACTACGTCAAATGAACATGGGTTACACTTTAGCTTTCAAAATAGTGGAAGAAAATGTAGATGAAAAGCCACCAACATATACCTGCATTTCAATGTCACTAAATATGAGCACCATGGAAGAATCCCTTTTCTACTTGATTTAAGTTTATTCATGATGTGAGCCAGAGAGATTTACTTAGAGTAATATTTACCTTTTCCTTTTTCATCAAGAAAAAATAAAGCAAGATGTACTAACTGACCAAAAAGACAGTTTAAAGAAATAGAAAACATCAGAACTAGATCCAGATATGGCAGGAGTGTTGGAAAGATCAGACATGGAATTTAAATCGATTACTATTCATATGTTAAAGGATGTAAAGGATAAATGCAAGACCAGATGGGCAAGTTGAGCAGAGAGACAGAAACTCTGAAAAAGAATAAAAAGTGCTAGAGATCACAAATACCAAATGCCAAATACCTTTGATGGGCTCATCAGATTAGATACAGCCAAGGAAAGACTCTGATTTTGAGAATATTTCATTCAGTAGATGCTACTAAAACCGAAGAACAAGGGAACAAAAGATGAGGCAGAAAAAAGAACAGACTATCCAAGAACTTGGAAAATGAAAATACAACTGATCAAGATTTGTGGGATGCGTTAAAGTAGTGCTTAGATTGAAATCCATTGCCTTGAATGTGTCCATTAGGAAAGAAGAGGGTCTGAAGATGTAATTCAGCTGTAGAGTATTTACTTAGCGTACACGAAGCTCTGGCTGGCTTTGATTCTCACTCATGAAAAAGGAGAAAGAAATAAAAATAAAAATAATAAAAATAAGAAGTAAAAGGGCTGTAGGAAATGGGAAAAGAAAGACAAATTAAATCCAGAGCAAGCCAAAGAAAAGAAATAAAAAGAATCAAGATCAGTGAAATTGAAAATGGGAAACTGATAGAGGAAAAAAACAACTACCATATGGGTAATCTCCGTACCTTCTGCTCAATTTTGCCATGATCCTAAACTTGCTATAAAAATAGTTTATGAAAAATACATTGAACAATGACAAAAATCTTATGAGTAGCTCCTACTTATTGAGTACTTAATACATTCAACTGTGTTGAAAGTTTTTCATACTTTACACTGTTTCTCCTGAAAACTTTTAAAGTCATCATTCTTCCTATGTAACAAAAACAAAACAAAACAAAACAAAACAAAAAACCACACATCTGAAAGTGTGATATGTTAAGGAATATGTCAGGGTCACAGTGCTGGAAGATGAGAGCTCTGATGATCCAATTTAGATCTGTGCAGCTCAAGAGTCCACTGTGCTCCTACACACACTGAGTGTCCTCCAACTCTGCATTGCTCACCATTAACCATCGGTTATTTGTTCATGATATCAACAGTGGAATTATATCTATGTTTAAAAAAGTCTTTTTCAAAACAGAATCAAAACACTTTTTAGTATATTTATAGTAGCTTGGTTTCTCTGTTAACAGAGAACTTTTGAATTATAAATACACACAGATGCTAGGATAAAATTTTGCTTCTCCTTCTTCCACTATGAAGAGGAGAATAAGGGCAGTGACAGAATAAAATAGTTATAGAATAAAGAGACAACAGTGAAAAGTAATTGTTGCCCAAAATTTTTCAGTTTCTCAAGAGGGTACTAAAGTCAGTCAACGTGTATTTAAACTCTTAAGATACATAGTAGGTACTACATATATATTTGTTGAGTTAATAAAATTTTGGCATAGATATCGGTGCTGAAGAGCATTGATGTTTTGGGACTTATGCATAAACTCTTCTTGGAACAAACTAACAGACATGCTACAATTTTAAGTCCATTAGTAACTGACTTAGATTTACATATTTATTGATTAATTCATTCCTGTACTTAACGATTTTACTGAAGTTTCACACACATACAGTAAAGTGAATGAATTACGAGTTCCCAAGTTAATGATAATTGGCACGGTGAACATCGGTGAGTATAAAGCTGGTTTATGAACCTCAGTTTTGTGAAATAAAGAACCACGCTGGTAGACAGTTGGTTAACGCTGGTAGAGCTGACTCGCTTGTGTTGAGCTGCAGTGCAGCCGCCCCTTCCACTCCCTTCTGAATGTAAATATTAATGTAAGATTATTCCGCTTCCCCAACTTACAAAGTATGTTAGGTATATTTTAGTCAGACTTTTTTGGATTCTGTCTATGTAAAGGAATAATTAACTATTTGATTAATTCTATTGATTAATCTTACTTAAAACTACAACAAAAAAAAGCAAAAAACCCAAAACATACCAGACAGTGCCAAGAAACCTCTTCACTGTCCCTCTGTCCTGTCCTTCGGTCTGGCAGTCAGTGGCGTGAGAGGGAGACCATCTCACCTTACACATAGAACCCTTCAAAACTGAGCCACAAAGGCAATGTCCTGTTTGGTGTCACAGCTTGGGCACTTTTGTTTTGTTTTGTTTGGTGCTGGGAATTGAACTCAGGGCCTTGTGCTTGGCAGGCAAGCACTCTAACCACTGAGCTAAATCCCCACCCCCCGTGGGCACTTTTAAAAGAACTCCTCCTTGACTGCTCATCGATTGGCAATGTTAACCACTCACTTCTCCTTGAACTTCACTTCTTTCTTGATTTCATATCACTTATCACAGATTCTCTTTTGGACACTCCAATTCTTTATATGTCAACTGATTAATTCATTCTTCTACTTAAAAGCATTTTTACTGAAGTTTCGACTACATAAAATAAAGTGAATGAATCATGAATTCACAGCTTAACGGATGGTCATGTGAAAAAAAGTCTTATGAGACTACCTAGGTCATGAAATAATCCGTGACCCTTGCAACGCAGACACTCACTGACACCCTTATACCTTTTCGCAATCATAGCTCCACTGGAAACTACGCTACTAACTTTCAATACCAAAAATCACATTTTTAAATTTTGTTTTGTTTTTGGAGTATGGGAGATTGAACCCATGGCCTTCACACCAAACTGCCTCCCCAGCCCTTTTTTGTTTTTAGGTGAAGTCTGATTAAGTCACTAAGTTCAAGTCTGGGCTTGGGCTTGCTATCCTCCTGCCTCAGCCTCCCGGAGTGCCGGGATTACAGGTGTGTGCCATAGTGCTTGACTCATAAATCAGTTTTACCTATGTTTTGAACTTTATATAAGGGAAAAATGCAATGTTGTTTGGTGTCTAGCTTCTCATCAAACATTATGTTGGTAAACATCATCATACTGGTGCCTGAGACAATATTTTATTTATCTTCTTACTTTCCAGCATTTGATTGTTTGAATATACCCCACTTTACTCGTTCTACTGGCAATGGATATTTGAGTGATTTGGAGATTTTAACTTGTAATAGTGCTTTTGGATCATGTTCATTTGAATCTTTTCATACACATACACATACACTTTTTATGTGTCAGTCTGTAAGAGTAGAATTACTGAGTTACAAATTATGTATATGAGTGACTTTAATAGATGCCACCATTTTTGAAGGTGGTTGTGTCAGTTAGCACACTCACAGGTAGGAAGAGATTAAGGAAAAGATTAAAATAAGTATTTTCCTTAAGTGAATATCCAAATGACCTACTACAATTTATTACAAAGACTATTCTTTATCCACTCAATCATTAACAGTTTTGTCAATATCAAAGGGCTGCATACAGATGATCTCTATCTGGACTCAATTCTATTTCATAGGATTAATTGATTATCTTTGTTTATATACCACATAGTCTAAATTGTAATATTGTTATAACTTTTTTTTTGCTTCAATATTGTCTTGATTCTCTTAGTCTTTTGTATTTCCATAAATATGTATAGTGAAACACTGGATTGTGAGAAACTTGTTCTCTGAGTGTTCGCAAGATGAGCAAACATTTCTAATAAATTTTATCTTGATAAAGCAGTGCCTTGCAACATGATCAGCACCACGATTGAACCAATATTTCTTTGTTCTTCCTCTCACTGCAGAGTTGTGGGTGATCATCTCCCAATAGCAAGAGGTTATGTAGGAGATCGTGTCTGCGGAGGAGGAGGAGGAGAACAAGGCAGAGGAAACTCTCTCACCTCAAATGAGATAAGGGAGACGTATTAAATGTGGGAAACTGCAAAATCTTGTACAAAAACACCACCCAAATAAAGCTGTAGCAGTACGAGCCATGATCTGTTTAATGACAATGAAATGTCACATTCCCGTGAAGTCCTCAAAAGGAGGTAAAAGCAAGTGTGAATGGATAGATTCCTTGTTAAAGCTGCACAAGAAGAGGTTTCCTTGCGCTGATAGATAGCAGTGATTCTGTGAGTGATCCTGAAAATTGTCCTACACAGTAACCTTCCTGTCTTTTGTCTCCTTCACACCAGCCATGAAAGTTTTTAAAGGTAAGTGCAGGTTAATTGTTTTCTTTATATTTTGTACTTTATTGTTTTGTATTGTATTACAGTATTGTAAGTATTTTTATATGAGTGTTTTGGGGTTGTAGAATGAATTATCTGCGTTTCCATTATTTTCTGTAGGGAAATTTGCATTTATATACAAGTGCTTTGGCTTACAAGGATATTTCTGGAATGAATTGTGGTCTCAAACCAAAGTTTTAATATAGATATAGAAATATATTTGTGTATATGTATATACTGTATAATATATACAGTTTATATATATATATACAGATACAGTATGTATGTATACATATACAGTATATATACATGTAATTTTTTGCTGGTGTTGTATTTTCTAATTTTAATTTTTATTGATACATGATTACAGTATATAATGATTATATTACTTGTGGGTAGTTGGTACATGCTTGTACACATCTTAATTCTTTGTTCATCTCTTTCCCTTCCCTTCCCTTCCTCTTCGCTTTATCTCTTTGTCCCCTTCCTTTTTGCAAAAGATTTATCTCACTGTTTTATATTATCTATCTTTTATTTTGTTCTTTATTCATATGTTGGATTTCTCATATAAGAGAAATCAGGTGATATTTAAGCTTAATGTCTGATTTATTTCACTTAACATTATGGTCTCAAGGTGTATTTTCCCATAAGTGACTCAAGTTTATCCTTTATGGCAGAGAAGTACTCCATTGTGTATAAATGCCACATTGTCTTTATACATTCATCTGTTGATGGACATATAAGTTGCTTCCAAGGTTTAGATATTATAAACTGTGCTGCTATAAACATAAGTATGCATGTATCGCTGTAATATGATGTTTTTATTTATTTTTTATTTATTTATTTTTGGTGCTGAAGATCGAACTCAGAGCCTTGTACTTGTAAGGCAAACACTTTAACCACTGAGCTAAATCCCCAGCCCCAATGTTTTTAACTCTTTCAGGAAGATATCTAGAAGGGGAATAGCTTGGTCAAATGGAATTTCTAGTTTTAGTTTTTTGAGGAGTCTTCATACTGATTTCCTTACTGGTGTACAATCCCACCAATGTAGAAAGATTCCTTTTCCCCTGTAGCCTCACCAGCATCTGTTACTATTTGATGTCTTCATAATGACCATTCTTTCTGGAGTAAGGTGGAACCTCAGTGTTATTTTAATCTGCACTTCTCTAATGGCTAGAGACGTAGAGCATTTCTTTGTGGATTTGTTGTCTGTTTGTACTTCTACTAAGAAACGTCTACTCATTTCAGTGGCCCAACTTTGATTGGGTCATTTATTTGGCAGGTTCTCATTTATTGAGTTCTCTGTATATTCTAGATATTAGTCCTTTGTTCGAGGAAGAGCTGACAATTTTTTTTCTCGTTCTATAGGTTGTGTCTTCATTTTGTTGGTGGTTTCCTTTGCTGTGTGGGAAGTTTTAATCTGGTATCCATTTGGTGCAATTTCCTGTGCAATTGGGGTTCTTTTCAGAAAGTCCTCACCTATACCTGTATCTTCAAGAATTTTATCTATTTTACCTTTCGGTAGTTTAAATTTTTTTGAACATTTAGTTCTTTGATTCGTTTTGATTTTATTTTAGTACATGGTGGGAAATATGTGTCTAGATTCTATTTTCTCCATGTGGATAACCAGTATTCCCAGCACCATTTGTTAAATAGACCACCTCTTCTCCAGCATCTGTTTTGGACAAAAATACAGTATTTGGCCATGAATTTCCTGGAAGCAGCACTTCTGAATCCACCCAGCCACACCCTACTACATTGAATATTATCGTCAAATTATTTACTCAGTCACTTTCCTAAATAATTTCAACCAAAGGTCCTATTGTTTCTGTTGTCTTCTAGAACATAAAGGGCTGTGAATAGGAGAAATATATTGTGTGACATACCCAGGTGGTGTCAATCTTGTTAGCCAGGATTGTAGCACAAAATAGAGGTTACACTCAAATTATAATCTAAGGAGAGTTTAATAGGGATTATTTACAAAGTTTTGATAAGGTATAGGCCAACAATAGAGTTTATATCATACTTTGAAAGGTATAATAGCAGTGTTCTGTTACCAACCTTGAAGATAAGTGCAAGAAGACCGTGTGATTACGAGAATGCAGACAGAGGTGGCTGTCTGTAGAGGGTTGTTGACTGGAGATGAAACATTTGGTTTAGGGACTGGCTGCAGCCTGCTCTTGATAACTCTGCAGGGAGGGAGCGGGGGGAATGAATACAGAGATATCACTCTCCTTTATCTAGCTTTCCCCTTGCCACTCTTTCTTTCCTCTCTTGCCTTTTCTTCCTCCTTTCAGATCTCTAATTAGGGTTCCTTATTGGCCAAACTGAGTGGGACACTGAAGGATGTTGATATTGTTTAGGCAGGTCGATCTCCCAGGGAACTGAACAGAGTCTGGGAGACCAGAGAGGAGAGCAGGTAGACCTCACTGAGAAAAGAAATCACTCCGTTTTCTAGAAGTGGAGGAATAGTTTCATTTCACAGAATGATGAAAGAGCTCAGATATCAGCAACTTGACTAGGCCGGGGCAGAGGTGAGAGAAGCTGTGTTCAACCTGAGGCAAAACAGAGAGTCCAAGGAGCTCTTGTATTTCTTATCTTTTAGTTTTGTTTCCCCAGGTCCGGTCTTGTTTCTTCTGCCTGTCCTTTGTTACTCTCCTGTGAAAATCAAAGGTTAGCGTTCCTCTTAGTATTGTCCCAGTTATATGTGGAAAATAGTTCTAACTACAAAGAAATAATTGTAAACAAAGCCCAGTTAATTCTACAAGACATTCTTGTGTGCTCTAATTAAGGGACAGCTCAATACTACTAGCTGGGTAATCTTTTTTAAAATTGTGAATAGATTTAGTAAGAGCTTGTCTAGTGAACAAATAATGAAACCAGTGTCTCAGAAAGAATCTGATTTAAAAATTATTTGCTAATCATTTGTTTTCTGCTGCTTTACCAAACTCCTTCTACCTATGGCATGGATATAGAAGGCAAATTTATCCTGCAAGGGTCTGAAGCCCAAATTACATGTAACTAGAGGATGTTTATTTCATCAAGTGAGAAGGGCATGAGGAATGGGGGATGATCCCACCAGAACACAGGGGGTGTGTGTTTCTTTTCTTTCTTTTTAAGATTCAGATGCAGTGCAAGAAGGATACAGAGCACCTAAACACCTAGTTCGATCTACTCCTTTCATAGGTTGGAGAGCTAAAATATAATAATATAAAATGGTGGACTTTGTCATCAGATAAAAGTAGGGTCATATTCTGGCAAATAAATCCTTTTTTGTATGACTTTAGGCAAGTAGTTTAATGTTACTAAGTCTCTAGGTCTTTTTCCATAAAATAAGAACTAATATGTCTGTCATGGTGCACGATGCACAAATCGTGTGCCTTAGTTCATCTTATTTTATTTTTTGTTTTGAGAATTAAATGAGACAGCATATGTTCAGGACATTTTCATTATCTGGTATGTGGAAAATGTGTAGTTATTCCTGGTTTCACCCTTCCTCAGTTATTTACACTCTCATCCTCCATCTCTTTCTTATCTTCCAAATTCTCTCACTGTCAGTTCAGGATGAGGTTTTTTTTTTTAAAGAAGAGGAAAATGTTATTGGAATGAGAGGTACTATATGTGGAAAGAAGGATAATGAGAATTAAAACATTTTACGCTCAGAACTTTCCTCATATAATGTTCTTCACAAAGAAATTTTGGTTAATTTTAATTTCCTGTTTTAAGCTGTCACGCCTATTCTGGAAGTAAACAAATGGGTTGCCTATTATGCAGTGAAGATGGTTTATGGTAAATTTAGATAATCACTAATTTAGTACTTGAATTTTTAATGTACAATTCCACTCCAGAGAGAACAAAGGGAAATATGAGAGTGTTTTTATTTTGCATATCATCCTGGTTATTGATCCCAGGGTAGGCTTTTTAAATATACATTAATAAAGACAAATCCATTCAATTTATATCTTTTGCCACAAGTATTTGTAGTAAAATGTTGATCAGTTATCCCCCCAATCACTTTCCAATTCTTATCAATTTTATCTGTGGATGTTTCTTATGCCCAACTCCTTCCTTCTCATCCACATAACAGGTTTGGAAAATGGCAGGATGTGTATACCACTCATTCCCGGATGAAGGTTGTGTAAATGGAAGCTAGTATGGAAGTGGAGTCTCAGGTGCTAACAGCACACATCATGGTGCCCTGCTCTCAGGCTGCCTTAAGGTCTCATTGTATCAGATTTGCTTCATTGATTGTAGCAGACCCATCTAGAAAATACTATTAATATGTCTTATTTCTGGTGAGAAGAAGTGAGTTTCAATTGGTTCACTTTCACCAGCTCTCACAATGAAGAATTACTTGTAGATTTGAGACCTAAACAAAGGTTTGCCTGATTCCAAGACTGTGGGATTGAGATGCTGTCTTCTGGAGCTGCCAAGATGAGAAAAGATGGGAGTCCAGACTATAACAATATTATTTAGGGTGTCTGACAGAATGGACCCATACACTTCTTAGGAAGTCAAGTTTTTCAGATTTGGTGATGAACTACATATGGAAAATGAGAGAAAAGGAGGAGTCTGGGATAATTTGCAGTGTTGATTTTTCTAATAGAATAATGGTGCTTTTTACCAAGATAGAGAATGCAACCAAGAATGAAATGAGGTAGAGGAAGGAAGGAAGAAAAATGCCGATTTCAGTTTTGAAAAAATTAAGTTTGAGATGTCTGGGAAGAGAAGTTCAGCAGGCGTTTGAACATACCAGGCTAAAAATTAGGCAAGAGATAAAATTTTCAAGTCAATTATATACTATAACATTATAGTGGGAGTGCCTGTGGGGAACAACACTGGCTATGGGTTAGATTACTGGAGAATGCTAACTTTAAAAGACATAGAGGATATAGAGTCGGGAGAGTAAGGAGAAGCAAAGAGAAGATGGAGTGATTCCAGGCAGTAGCAAATGTCAAGGAAGACACATGACAGAGATTTATTAAGTGTAACGCTCAGGGTAACCTAGCTGGTGTTATAGGATATTAGAGCAACTGGTAACATTACAGGGTGCTATAACAACACAACTTTAGTAAAATAACACAGAAAGTTATTAATCCTAATTATTCAAATTGAGTGATTGGATTATCAGGGAGAATTCTTTCTCTTGGTGATTCAGAGATGTTCAGGCTTTTTATATGGTCGACCATTTCCTAGTTTTGGAATTCTTAGCATCTGTCTACAGATGAGTGAAAAGAAAATATTTTGCACTGTTTCTTCACTACCTTAAACCAGAAGGATAGTGAATCACCTCCACTCAAATTCTTCAACATGAAACTGACCAGAAGGATCCACAAGACACAAAGGAGACTGAGATACGTGGTCCCTGGTGGCCAAGCCGCTTCCTAGAAACAACCCTGAGATCTAGGAGAGGGGCACATATCTTTGATAGATGAGAGTCTCTGCTTTGGGTAAGATTAAAACTCAAGTGTCTGTTCAGACTGGAAGAGTTGAGATTCTTGACCTCCACCAAGTTTTAGGAATAGGATCCCCTTCGAAAGGTCAACTCGTTCTGACATAATCTCTGACTGGACTTAACTTCAGCCTGTGCACAAGTGGGCCCAGTTTGCCGGTGTCCCAAGTAGGCCAACATATTGCACGTGACATATGTGCCTTACTCCAGGTCAGTATCCTGAACTCCCGGTCCTGTTTCCATACTGCTGCTCAGGGTCAGAGAGCCCAAGCATGTTGGTTTCGGCTTTATGTGACATGTGGTAGTGAATAGAAAGCTTTTTATTTATTTATTTATTTTTGACTTGTTTCACGAAGCAGTGCTATCATTAGCACCACAGGTACACAGCGTCTTTTTAGATACTTCTGTTAACCTACCTAGAAAAATTGAGTAATCTCAGCAAAGATAAAGTGAACTCATCACTTCGTATAAAGTGTGTTGAAAAGGCAGTAGTCGTGCTACATTGATTCATGTCCCTTAGGCCATTATTAAAGTTCTATGCTATTGATATGTTTTCCTGCTATACTGTTTTAATTTAGTGATACTTAATTGTGCATATTTATAATTCACAAGGCTATGCTGTGAATTTTTAAACTCAACCTAGAACATAAATGTGCGCACTAATTAATAGTGAAAATAGCAAGCGAATAAGAGGGTGAAGAAAATGTTTAATTCAAGAACTATTTATCAGTAAGCTATATCAGATGTAGTTGTGGCACATAGAACAGATAAATAATAAAACAGGTTTCCTGCCTGTGAATAAATGAACACATTTTCAGGAAGATATAGTCACCTAAAATAAAGGACTCTGACCTAGGACTGTGTGCTAAAATGTGGTGTACAGATAAGAAACATCAGTGGACACAAAGAAGGGAAAAACCCTACGAAGCAGAAGAGCAGAAAGCTTTCACATATGATGGAAATAACACACAGTGAGTGCCTCTTTTCTGATATAAGTTGTTACACTTTTCCTTATTAGCTCATTACCAGCCTTCAGAGATATTGTTAAATCCAGTACTGAAAACTAAACCTAAGAAGAATATATGTTCAATACTTGTTAACACCACAGATGGGATTCAAAGTCAGGCCTCCTTCCTACTGGCCAGCCGCCTGGGCTTTTGGGCACGCTCTGGTGGAGTCTGGGGAAGACCTAGAGGCTGTTTCATCCCTCGTTGCATGCACCCTGCCCAATTCCTGCAGCTTCTCAGTTTCCAGGGACTCTAGTGTCCTTCATGAAAGCACCGTCAGCCTTGCAGAACTTAGTCTATTTGACATCTTTATTGGAGCATAGCAGGAATTAACAACGCTGAGAATCACAATTTTGAGTTTTACTTTTGGATAAAAAAGCACTTACTATAAAAAGTTTCGAGGTGAATTTGGGGCTTCTCCCCTCTGTTATCTTTTTCCAAAATTTTCTGAATTTTGAGTCCTGTAAAGGTGAGAAATTAGAGTGGGTAGGATGCTTTGTCAGGGTTTTCTTACTACCCACAGTCATTCACTGCAGTGCAATCCAAAATCCAGACTGACTCACAGCCATATCATTCGCTTTTTGAGTTTCTCAATTAACCTAGATGGTAAACAGGTCATATGCATGAAGAACAAGGACAGTCTAGGGCCACTGAAATATGCTGTCTTACTTTCTGACATAGGAAAATAAATTATACAATAGGAGTTCTAAACACCAAGTTTCAAAAATAAAACCTGCTCACCACTGAGAATTGGTGGCTTTGTCATATACTCTATCACAGTCCGTGGGAAAGTTTCACTGGGAATTAATTAGGCCGATTAGCATAATATATTGTGATGATATTTCACAGTCATAAAACAGTTGCGTTTGAAATGTTAAAGTGATAGAATAGATTTAAGACAATTAAGACAAAAGAGAGAGAAAAATTAATCAAACTTGAAATTGAACTGGGCCCTGTCATGTCTGAGATTTCATTTGAAACTCCAAAACAGTGACCAAGATCAAATCCAAGGCATTTGGTCTTTGAATGGGCTATAGCATATATTTATAGATATTTCTGAAGATAGATTTCTTGAGATACTGGTTTTTAATACCTGCTTTGCAAGTTGTATGGTATAAACAGAATAAAACTCTATCTATAAATACTCTAGTTTGGCAAACAGCTAGATGATTTGGGCTTGGGATTGCTCTTTTATCATAAAGAATGATAAGTAATTCACTTTTCCATCATTATTTTGGCAGACTGTAGAAACAATTAGACAAGGAAAATCTAGTTATGAGGGCTGGGCTAATTCACATTCAAGAAATTATTTTGAAAAGCCCTCAAACCAATCAAGAAAATTTATTCCCCTAATGACCAGGACTATTAAATCCAGCTAGGAATAGAATGCTTATACCTGTGTCTGGTTAATCTAGCCACTAATTCAGAGAGTTCCATAGTGCCACCAAACAGCATTAAAATTTTGATTATTTTATGGCTTGTCTAAAGGCACAATCCCCAAAGCAATTGTTATAATTCACACAAAAAAGAAAAAAGCTCAGGGAAATGAATATCCATCTTTTAACACTATCCACAAGGGTCTGGTTTTGATTGCACACAGAAGACAAAACAAAGGTACCTAGCTCAGGCGACTGAAAAGTTCTTGTTTTCTGCTTAAAAAAATATGCGTTCATTTGTAAGAGACTCCAAAAGGAAAGTTTAGAAACAATTGTCATGTTTTGATTTGATAAGAGCTGGAGATCTAGTTATGATATTTCAATAACCCCAACAACAAGTTTTCTATGATTGTCATTCTTCTGATCTATTCACTATCAAATATTTGTGAAATGTAGTCAAAATGCAACAGTGCCAGTAGGTGAAATTTGCTTTTTACCTTGTTATAGGTAAACTAAAATCACAGAAACTAGCTGAAATTTTAGCACTAGGAAAGATTTTGGAGATCCTCATTTTAGAGATGGGAAAACAAGGTTCCAAAGATGTTAAGTGATGTTGGTGATGGTACATTGCTGATTAAAAATGAATACACGAAAACAGCACCAAAGATTCTTGACCTTCTGTCTACCTCTCTATACTCTACATGGGGCTGCTTAAGCATGATTAAGATCATGTGGCCAGATCCCGTTAGTTTTGACCTTAGGAAGCACCTGGAAGTTTCTACAAAGAAAGAAGGAAGAGACTGGTGATACCCAGGGATTATTTCCATAACTGGGTTCCCTATGTTGGTTATGAGGGTATATTATAAATCTTACATGTCTAGTTTCTCAACAAATTAAAAAACTTAAACTAGCCCCCATTTCCCTCCAATGAGTAACTCAGTGAAAAAGATTGCCTGGTCTCTGGACCCCACTGAAATCTCCTTAGCTGCTAACACCATACCATGCTATGCACGGGCCTCACTTGCTCTGTGTCCTCTGGATCCTGACCCTTGTCTCCGTGTTGCTTTATTTCATCTGCTCTCTAGTTTCAGAACTTTATGTGCATCCCAGCATGAGCGTGTCCACAATCCATTCTGCCTTGATCAAGTCCTGCCCAGCAAGTCATTTACTTCCTAATGGGGCAACAAATCCTGCTACTGACCTATATTTGGTGCCATGTTCTCATAATGATCAATACCAACATTCACAGACTGAAGGAACGTCAGAAGTAACATTTAAAAAGTTAGGACTTATTCTTGGGAAACCTAGTCCTTTTACTTCTTAATTTTTTTCTTCTAATGAGTTTACTGTGGTTGTTTCTAAACAAGTATGAGCAGTACTTACAAATTTTTGTATTTTTTAGTCATTTAGCATTTTTTGTGTTATTAATTGATTGATTGATTGATTTTTTGATTTTAATGTACTAGAAGTAGATATTGATGTAAAAATATAGAAAAACTCTTACTTCTGTGAAAAAATAAACTTTCATAAGAAAATAATTAGAGAATAACAATGGTTAATAAACTGTGTATCATAGTTAAAAAAAAAATAAACAGCCAAAATGTTACTCAGAGTGTAAGTGATAGACCAAAAAATCTCTCTTACAAATGAGATCTCTAAATATCTTCTGAGAATTGTTTTTGAATAAATATTCAGGAGACATGAGTGTTGAAATAAAGCAAGAAGAATAATCTTAGCTGATGAGGAGTCCATGGGCTGTCCGAACATGGATTTCGCTTTTTCTTTCCCACTGGATTTTTGGCATCTGTTTTAAGAAGTCTCTGTGATGAGGCTGAACATCTGCAGCAGAACCTGGCAGCAAGAAGAATTTCCAGGAGTTTCTGACCGGGACAAAAGTGACACTTATTTCAACCTGCTGTTAAAGAGCTTTCAAAATTAAAAAAAAAAAAATAGGTAAAAAGAGCTCCCAAATCATTTTCTTTAAAGAGGGTCAGAATACGTCTTTTGTTTAAATAGCAGTAAGTCTTTATGAAAATATAAATTATATGACTAAATATGGTCACACACCCCACACCTGCCTCTTACTTGAAATATATCACTTTAGGAAAAAAAATGTAAAGCAAATTACCCAACATACTGTAATAGAACACATGATCTGAGATCAGCCAGATGTCCAATTTTAAACATAGCGTTAAAAAAATATTAAAAATAAAACTAATTCTTATGGTTATTTAAAACTAAGGGATTTTATCAATTTCACATTTCTTGACTGAAAATAATAGATTAGTTTAATTCTCATTATGAGGACATAAAGACATGGAAAAACAAAGTCCTTTAGTAGTTTAAATTTTAACATGTTTTTTCCTTATTTTGATGATACTAATGAAACAGCAAGAATTTTCATTCATAGTAGCAGTAGTGATGATGTAGAGATATTCAGAAACCAATGCTAATGAAAGGAAAGGTTGAGGAGAGAGAGATTTTCATATATCAACAACAATTCATTTAACATATTTAGCTAGGCAAAGGCAGTGACACTTGGATGTTGGAGAGTATAGGGTAGATGTAGGCAGTGCCCTTTCACTTATATCTATTTGTATTCAGAGCTTTACATAGTAATGAGAAGCCCTTTCAGGAGGAGAGAAAAAGGACAGGAATATTGTTCCTTTTTCCCCCCCTCAACTGTAGTCTACCTGTCTGTATTAGTCTGCTTTCTATTACTGTAATGAAATATCTGAGTCCAGTAGTTTATAAAGAAAACATACTTATTTAGCTTAAACTTCTGCAGGGTCGAGGGCATGGCACCAACATTGGTTCATCTGAGGCAAAGACCAAGCCACACCACAGCACAACAGTTAGCAATACAGTGGAAGTGTGTGTGTGTGTGTGTGTGTGTGTGTGTATGTGTGTGTGTGCAAAGAGACATCACATGATGTGAGAGGGAGCCAGAGGGACTGGGGAGGAGCCAGGCTGGATCTTGATAGAAAGGCTCTCATGAAAACTAACCTGGATCCTACAAGAACTGCATCAACTCCTTCTCAGGGCAGTGACTTCCCACTAGGTTCCCCCCCCCCTCAAGAGTTTGACCCCATCTCCCTACACCACCACCAAGGACCAGGTTCTTTGCTCATGGATTCCTGGCATCCACAGTCAAACCACATGCAGACTATAGCAAAGTCTTTCCAAGGGCACGTGAGTAAAATCCTCTACTAGCCATACCGTGCTGGGAATTGAACTGAAACTACTTTATTTTTAAAGAATGAATGATCATAGGTTGCTGTATAAAACTCCATTTCAATATGATTCTGAAGGAGATAACATACTCTGTCATGTCTAGAGAGAAGATTGGAGATATTTGTCAGTTGACTGAAATCAACAGTAGTGTTGACAGAGAAGGCAAAAGAAGGACCAGCCAAACAAGGTGGCCCATTGGGTCTCATGTCTGCACAGTCAAAGTTTCAACACTACTATCAGAAATACCAATGATCCACACTGGTATGGCATGAACAGCATTGGAGACAACGGTCCTTGGCCAGACGCCGCCATAGTTATAATTTCAGTTTTTTAAGATAATGTAACCTTATTCTATAGTGATAATATAGAACCAAACATTTTCCTGCACAATTCTCCAGAAACTCTTCCTTCCCCTCAGTAATTGAGGAAATCAGGTGTTCTGGAAGATGCAACTGTAACATGAGCATCTATCAGTCTGAGTGCCCAAGACACTGAGGCCCCTGCAGATCTGAAATGTGCGAATAGTATCAGTCAGAAACAAATCACTGAGTTAAACCAATGGAATTACCAAATCAATTTGTTATTGAAGCATAATACAACTTATCCTAACAGTAACAGGTGGGTTTGAAACTAAATATACTCTTTGATTTGTTTCTTTACATCTTTCAAAGTATTGTGAACATCGTTCAATCTCTCAAACTTTTGATGTGAATTTTATTCTTAGATTTAAATTGTTACAGAGTAGCCTAGCTTAGCATAGCAGAAAATGTAGGCAGTTGAGGTAGTGCCCGTGGTTTTATTTAAATATTTTTGTTTTGTGGTGTATTTGAATCTCCAGGAATTGTTGAGTTAGATGAATCTATTTCAAGAACATCAGCCTGTAAAAACTTGAGCCTTATCGTGTGTTTAGGGAAGTTAAAAGTTAGTAGTTTCTACTTTATCTTGGGAAGATTTGTCAGTGCCACTTTCAGCACACTTCACCTATTCAACAGGTCTGAACTGCATATAAATGGCTGAGGGAAAAAGTTAAAAATCCTCCAACACAATTTTGCTTTAGCAAAAATATTGAGCCCACTTAAGTATTTGGACATGTATAAAAATGATTTAGAAGGAGATACATCAACCTGAAAGGTGCTTAAGACACTTGGTAATTGGAAATGAGCTGATGAGGAGCCTGCATTCCTACTTCGTATTCCTCTATGTCTGATTTCTTTTTCACAACGAACCTGTATTCTTTATGTGAGACAACATCTAAAGCAATTAGGGCAAAGACTGAAATAATTCTTTATGGATGATTGCAATGAAGCACTCTCTGGAATCACCTACTCCAGCACAGATAAAAAATGAAACATTCTGAGTTGAAAACTGGATTATTGTTTAAGATAGGGATTGATACAACCTGAAGGCTTTATAAATTTCAAAAGAGATCATGGAAGTTGGAGTTGTATGTCTTCAAATAATGATCCAATGGTGATGTTACAGGAAAGTTAATACGATCTGATAGTAATCAGTGTTGTGGTTTACAAATCTTTGTGGCATTTTCTCTTTCTCATATTTAAGATTTAATTTTTGTGATTTAAGGCAAAATGAGAGAAAGAGTTGAGGGCTAATACATGTTTACCAATTATTGGCTCTCTTAACTAAGGTCCAGGCATGGTGGTGCATGCCTGTAACCTCAAATACTTAGGAGACTGAGGCAGGAGAATTGCTTGAGCCCAGGAGGTTGAGACTAGCCTGAACAGTATAGCAAGATGCTATTTCCTAATAAGTAAGTAAGCAAATAAATAAATAGCCAAGTGCACAGATAACACACTTGTTGGGAAAATATTGGTTTGGAAAATGAGATGAGCCAGAAAAAATGATTATTTTTATTTATTTATTTATTTATTTATTTATTTATTTATTTATTTATTTTAACATAGTATGTAGCATTTTATTTTTATTTTTAATAGGTAATTTTAAATTTATTTTAGTTTAATGATACATTTTAGATGTACAGAGTGATAACATTCATTATAGGGGATTTGTACCTGTACACTACATATCTTGTTGCTTCTTTTTTTTCACATTCCCTTCCCTTCACCCCCTCCTCCCTCCTTATTTACAAAATCTTTGTTTCCATTTAGAAAAAGTGATTTTAGAATGATTGCTATAAATGCAAGTATATTATGAAGAGCCGTTTCTTAAGTCTGCCTTATTCCATACATTGTGACATGAAGCAGAAGTTTTTAAATATTCATAATATTTGATCAAATAACAACAAAAAAAATCTGCCAGGTTAAACCTGAATTTGTATTGAGAGCCCAATGCTGCCGAAGCTCCGTTTTCCTCCGCCTATCTGCATACGGCGGCTGAATGGAAACTCAGCTACTCTTTGCAAAAGTAGGATTTTTAAGGATATCTTGCTCTTTATGATTTCAAGGAGTAGATAAATATTCTGCATGAACTGTTTTAAAATACTGCAGATAAGAAAAAAAATAATTTGGTATTACAAAGAAGTAAGCCTATACTAAAATTTCATTTCATATTTTCAGTTGTAGTCTTGCAAGAAGGCCTGGTCAGCTACCTAAAATGAAGCACAGCTGAAACCAAAGGGGATTTCCTATTCAGAAGAGAAAGGCTCCTGGTAATCTGCTGGAAGCTTGTGATAGTGCAGCCTGCCCTAAGTGCATCCCTCACATTCACAGTCATTTCTCCATGACTGTCAAGTGACACGAAGCCCCCGATTGTCTGTCTGGGACGACGGTGATCCATTTCTAATGTATGAGGCTACAGTTTTTGAACTCATAAAGTGTAAACTATATTAAATAAACTGCCTCCTGATTGATGAGTGTTGCTCTCATAGGCTAATTTCTCATCTAAACAGTGATATGAAAATTCTTGCTAAAGGGTTGGTGACAGGACTAAACGGGGGTAATAGCAGACTTAATCAAGAAAGACAAATGGGATTCATTAACAACTGGCACTCAGCAGACAATCTTCGGAGACTTCCTAGCACAATCTCATTGGTCCAATCGAAAATAATTGTGTGCTGCTTTTATCGCCGAATGCAGAACAAGCTGAATGAAAAATTCTATGGATGATATTAAGTAGAATTCAAATTTGGATGGAATTTTATGCAGGAAGCCCATCATCAGATGAGAGGAAGAAAGGGAGAGATTCTGGGTTTTGTGCTAGGATTTCATCTCTCATTGATCAGTTTTTTCACATTGTTGATTCCACCCGGGTACTTTAATTAACTGGGTTATGCCTGAATTAGGGATGACTACACCAGAGGCAGCTGGTCTCTGGCTGTCTTTGGTATTCGGTCATACTCTGTTTCGCTCAACAATACATTTTTTTATTAAGCTATTTAGATTTGGCCTGTGAAGGAAAGATGACAAACTCTCTACCAAAGAATCACGCTCTCCTTCCACAGCATAGAGTTTGCTGGGAAGTTCCTCCTCATGTTTTCCAGTCCCACTGCGTGTAGGTGAGGGGTATATGACTAAATTCTTGCTGATGGTTGATGGGCCAACAAAATGCATGCCATTTCCAGACATGTCACATCATCTCCTCCCACTCAGTCTTTCACCCTCCATTTTCCCAGTCTGTCAGCCAGAATTGGAGGATCCAGCAGATATAAGGTCCTTTTAAAGGATGGAGTCACAGACAGAAGGAGCATGACTCATACTTGAGAAGAGCAGTGAATTTTACAGAAGGGAGAAATAGCTCTCACATTAAGCCACTGAGTATTGGGGGTTGATTTGTTAAAACATCCAGCTTGTCTTTGAATTAGAATGTAGTTTTATAACTGCCTTTTGATCTATTAGTTTTAGTGACCTTATTTCTTAACTGACTCTCTTGACCTTTGACTCTATGTAGTTGGATTTTAAGCCAAATATCCTTCTGACTTGGGTTCGGGAGCTCTCAGCCCAAGTTCTGCATAAAGAACTCCGGCAGGCCTGCTTCTACCCTTCCTGCAGCCTTCTATCAAGCCTGCCGGTAAGGAAATGAGATTGGACATGCACCATCAAAGCCAACTGACATTTTATTTTCAGTTTCTCCCATCTTTAGTATCAAGAGGTTATGCAGGAATTTTGTGGAGATGGCTCCCTCTCTGGCCAGACTGAGGGGAAGTAGAGACTGTGTCTAGAAGTTTAAATTCACTTAACCTTCTGTCTTCTGGGCTGCACTTCTGAGGGTGTTGGGGTAACAACAGGTGGGCCTCCCTGGGATCCATGGTACATGGTACACATTGTGGCCAGCATATATTCCTTCAGCTCTCCCCATTTCATCGAGTTAGCAGTGTCTAGAGCAAGCTCCTGCTGTTCGTCCTTTGAGGGTTTTATCTTGATGGGGCTGAAGTACCCTGGAAGGCAGACTTTGGCCAATGGCAGTTGGAAATTGGGAGGTAAATAACCCAGCCCTTCAGCAGGGATGCCTTCCAGGCACAATGTACGTTGTCTCTCACATGCCTAGTGGGACTCTGCCACAGTTGCCTCCTTGCTACAGTGAATCTTTCACAGTCTTTTTCCTTCTACATTTTATATCCCCGTGCTTGTCTCCTGGGGCACCCTAAAATCACTCTGACTACTCATTGAAATCTCCATCTTGAAATCAGCTTTTGGGGGCTCCAAACTAAGACACCAACATATTTCATATTGTGCTGTCAGCTTATTTTGAACACGATAAATCAATTAATAGATAGTTGCAAGGATGGGGATTTAACTCGAGTGGTGGAGCGCTTGCCTGGCAATCACAAGGCCCTGCGTTGGATCCCCAGCGCCACCCCCCCAAAAAATAGATAGTTGCTGCTGACCTATGATATAGTAAATTATCTCGTGCTTTATAGAAACTAGCAAAAGAACTGTTTAATACATAAATCAGTATGCTACTTTAAAGTCAGGAAAGTTGGAAAATTATATACAAAATGATTTTTTCGTGTATTTGGGCACTACCTAAGCTGTAATCACCAGTAGATTTCATTCATTTAGAGCAACTTCAAAAATGTGGAAGAGCTGCTCTCAGTTCTGCTGTCTTCCTTTTTTAGAGGATTCAACTGTACCATTCCTGACAGGCCACCACAGGGCACTGGGGCCACTTTATACTTGTGAATAATGGGTTGCCTGCACCTGGCAGGTGCAATGACCTGGCACCTGCCTCTGAGGTGGCAGTACTTGCTGCCAGCTGTCCTCTGATTTATTCCTGCTTGTGTGTTTGTGCAAACTACACTGTCCAGTGGATATTACGGTGTACCTGGGTGTGGGTTTGATCCTTCCCACAATCTCTGTCAGCTGCCTATCCCAAATAAACACATAATCTTAGTAACAACTGAGCGCTTAGTAGGATGGTGTATCTTCCAGCCATTCAACAAGAAACACGGTATGCATAAATGCTAAGTCAATTCATGAGGTTTCAGCACAAATCCACATTTCTATCACTTTCTACAGATGGTTGTCATGAATCCCTTTCTAAACAGAAATTCCGGAGCTGTCCCAGTTCTAGGCACAACTAGAGCTACAGTATGATGTGTGGCATGAGAAAGTCTCACCTTGACTCTGTGTTCTCTCCAAGATCTCTGTGCTTTCAGTGGTCTCTTCCTGCTCGTTTGCCTGCCTCCCTCTGACACATTTCCCAAGTCTGTCACCATCACCAGATGATTGTCAGGGTGAAATACGATTCTAGCAGGAGATGAGAACATAATCCTTTAAATTTGCAGCAAAATTTGGTGATAGCATGTCTTTGCCCTTCAGATCCCCAGGGTAACTCTGGCCCTTCTCTCTCAGTTTGCCTTCTCTAGGACCCACAATAATGAGCACATTGAATGGAGATCACAACTTCCAGGGTAAACAGCCAAGCCTCCTTCAACAGCTACAGATGCCTGGGTTAGTGCCCTGAAGTATTTCTTCAGGTTTTGAAGAGTGATGTGAAAGGACTTTTCTGCATTGCCTTGGGACCCTGAGTTGATGGAAGGGACACTTCTCAGCTAGCAGTGTTTCATTCCTTGTAGATGAAAATTTGCAGATGTCTCCTGATGAAAGCCACTAAACAAAGGTTTGAAAATTCACCTAAAGGACTGAAACAAAAGACAGGTGCAAGTTGTAGCAGGAGAACCTGGGTTTTTAGTGAACTTCCTAGAAATGAAAAGAAACAACTAATAGTGTGATTAGAGAAATCTCACTGGCTACCAAGAGAAAAATAAGATGTATGTATATAATATGTGGCATGTATAAATATATATATTTATATATGTCAGTATATATATTCTTTAGTTTAAATAAATACAATAGTGACATATTATTGCATTTACGTATAGTGTTTAGATACTTAATGCTAAATCTTGGGAATTCCAGATCTTTTCCTGAAGAAAAGTACTATTCTATCTGAGGGATTTATAAATAGTTACAAAAAAGATTGCATTGTGTACTGGACTGAACTCTGCAACGTAATCATCGTTTTTGCAGTTACTCATAATGCAAGTTCAAACAAACATAATAACTTAAAAATATATTTTCAAAAACACCCCAAAACTCAGTTAAATATGAGCTTGAATGTTAAGATTAACATAAGTACTGCTGAACTATAGTGCATTTTGTAAGATAGATGTTTAAAACACGTATTTCCATGGTTATTCATAACATGGCTTCAAAAACATTTAGAAACAGTAATTAGTAAGAAATGATAAGTAATTAAAGTGAGATGATATGATTAAGTGGAATTCTCTGTATTTATTAATAGGTCCTTTTATTTGCTTAATGTGACTATGGGGTTTACATTAGAAATTTGAGACTGTTTATTTGGAAAGACATGTGTAAACTACAATGTAATAGCCTGATTACTTTTCTTTTCCTTCTTGATGTTTTTCTACTCATGTCTTATGTTGTAGAACAAAAATAATCAAAGTTGTAGAGAATGTATAAAATGCACATCTTAGCCCATGAATTTTTATCCCATTTTGTAGAAAATGGGAAAAGGGAATCTAGACACAGAGGGAGGAGGGTGGGGAGGGGAAGGGGACTTAAAAAATAATCATTTATGATATGTACATGCACTTACCCTGAGCATCATGTATTGCAAACTTGTCCTGATAAAATAAAATTTGAAATTGAATATTTTACCATATTTTTCCTATGTAGATTGATAGCATGTAGCAATCTATAAAAGACTAATATGCGTGATATACATTTTTTCCCAGTAAGTTCTCTTTCTCCATGGATTTGGTCCAGCATCAAGCACCATGTTTTACATAGCTATCATAGACACAGAGAAAATATAGTGGTAGAATTGAACTCTGCTACATTCGACGTTAAAAATCATTCCATATTCATTTTTTCCTCCTGTCCTCTAAATAACAACAAAAGAAATAATCAAAGAAGTTTCTTGTTTTGGGGTCATAAGTGAAAGGATCTGAGTGAAACATAGTATGAAAATAGAGTGATCACTAAACAGAAATAACACCAATTTTTTTTTAATTTTTAATTTTTTTATTTTAATGGTACATTTTCAATATACATATTGATAACATTCATCATTGGGGATTTGTACCTGTATATGATATACCTTGTTGCTTCTTTTTTTCCCATTCCCCTCCCCTCACCCCCTCCTCCCTCCCTAAACAAAACAAAAGCTTTGTTTCCATTTTGTCCTTCCATTTCTTATTTCTCTTGTCCCTCTGTTCCTTTCCCCCTCCCTTGTTCCCTTTGTTTTATACTACCTTTTGGGCTGATTTGTGCTTTTGGAAAACTGGTAACCTTATTGAAAAGTCTGATCTTTCCAGCATGACAGAAACTTCTTGGGATATAACCAATTAAAACCCCTACTTCAGGAACTAGAAGAATATGGGAAGATTTACTGGAGTCAGCAATGATAGCTGAGGCTGCTGAGTGACGAGAAAGACCTCTGTGGAAAACTTTCTCTGCCTTCTGTAGTGGAGAGGACACCCCCAGGAAGGTGTAACTCAGGTGCTGGAAACAGATGCAGCTTATATTTGAGTCCTGATTCCCTGACTTCCTTGCTGTGTGACTTTGGGAAAATTTGTTCAGTTTCTTTATGAGTAAATTAGGATGAATTTTAGTATCTACTCATTAGTGTAATTGTGGGCATTTCATGAGATAATCCATGTAAGCAATCTAGTTCTAGCATATAGAAAGTTGTCATTAATGTTAGATATTGTGATTACCAATTATGTAAATGAGAATGGGAGAAGTTTTTTATTTTTAATGTATTCTTAGCCAGGCTGTGGAGTGTTTTTTGTTTTGTTTTGTTTTGTTTTCTTTTTTTCCTAACCAGCATTCCCGCTGTAGAGCGGGAAAGCAGTCGTCCAAACACAAGGGCAGAGAAAGATGAATGAGTGCCTTTCCTAAGGGAAATTGGATCCTCCTTCTGTTGATTCTATAGAAGTTCAATAAATAATACCAAGAGGGCCTTCAATACTTCCCATGAAAGCAAGAGGAACATAATGATAGGTTCAAGATGAGTAATTTTAAAGCACCATGAAAAAGAGTCATTAGGACCTCTAAAATGAATCCTGAGGCTTCCCAGGGCGTCATACTGACCTTCTCTAGGAGACCTAGTTCTTGAAAGCAAACACCAACATCTGCTCTACCCTTTTAGAATGGCAGTAAGCAATAACATAAAAGTGATAAAGAACAGTTAAGCTACAACCAGTTAATTCACTTCCTTTGCCATTCATGTTAATACACAGGCAGGTTGTAGTGCCAGCCGGAACACGGAGAGAAAGGAATAGGCTTCTAGGTCAGGAGGGGATTCAGTCTGCTGGGCTGCGCTACATGCAAAAGAGAAACCCCTGAGAATAGTTCATAAGAAGAGAGGTTACAAGGGTGCCAAATTAGGGGTCATCCATTCCTGGCAATGGGAGTGGAATTAGAGCTGGCTGGTAACAAGCATGATGGAGATGTAGAAGGGAGAGGTTTAGCAACTGGGACTTCCGGCAATGAGGACACATGAGAACTGAGCCACAAATACTGACATTCCCACACCTGTGAAGGAAGAATACCAAATTGAGTAGAGACGGACTGACTGTCAGAAATCACCAAGCAATTGCCCTCCAATTTGGGAGACTATGCAAGATGGTCAGAGGATAAATGGACATTCCTCATCCAAAGGGACTGTGTGAATTTGCCCCCACAATGAGCCCTTACTCATTCAGACATTTGCCACTTGGTAAATGAATGGCAGGTATCACACCCTTTCAGCCTCCCCTGGGCTGATCTCTGGCGTGTGTCATTTCCTCCTTCCCTCAATTTTCCATTGTCAAATCATCCATTAAATTGGATTGAGCCCGCCTAGGCCGGCCTGTCTAGAAGCACTCAGGGGCGATTACTTTGAAAGGAACAAGACCTTGGCTGTCAGGCAGGTTAGTGAAAGCTCTCAGAGTTCAGCTTCACACCTTGCAGGGGTCCTACGACACCATAGTGGACTCCAGAGTCTGAGTGTCCCCCGTCCTCTCGGCAGCCTTCTCTTCTGGCTGCGAGACTTTTTCTTTTTGAAGGAAGGGGGTTGATGGAGAGAGGATGAAGCAGAGAGTGGAAAATAACAATGGTTCTTTGACATTTTGTATTCAAGTCTCATTATGGTCTCACTATGTAAGCTCCTGAGACGATTTTCCAAACAGGTGTTAGATCACCAGGGGAGAATTTTAGCTGTGAAACCTCAACTAGTTTTTCTGTCAAAAATCATTTGTTTAAAAATTAAAAAGTTACACGAGAGGATGCTGAATTTGCTCCTTACTTTTTGGAGACAAAAATGAACACATTTTTCTTGTACTGAATCACTTTCCAGGGGAAGGTGTCTCCTCACCCCGAGCATGGTGGCAGCCTTGTTGTCGGTAAGTGTGAAAAGCGTGCCCACTTCAGTGAAATAGAGAGTAGTGGTTTTCGCGATCTGTCCTGCGTCACACTCCATGTGGTGGCAAAGCCCGGAGCCATCAGGAGCAGACAGTTGGGGGGAATTGGTAAAAAGGCTCAGAGGTGGACTGTCTCAACTTGATGTATGTACCCTGCTGTCTTAGCTCTGGTCTGGGTTGAGGGAAACACTGTAAAATCATCTAGAATCTTTAATCCCCTCTAGTATATTGACATTGTAATTTCATAAGGCTGATGAAGTAATGGTTAGTTTCTCTTGCCTCCAAATCCAAATAAAATTCATGGGATATGCAAATTACTCTAAGTTTCTTGTATCTGCAATACCTTTTTAAAGTAGATTTTACAATTCCCTCTGCATACTAAGCCCAGTGATAATTTGAATATGCTCAAATGTGTGTTTCTCAATGATGCCTTAATTGGCTCCCTCTCCTACTCTTTCCTGTCTTTGTTCAGATTGTCATCATCTCACTTAGTTTTTGACATGGGTTCTTAATTGGTATCTCTAACAATGGTCTTGCCCTTTCAAACCACCTTCTATAATGCTAAAAATGTCATTTTTTCCAAAACAAAGGTGATCATTTTATTCATTTACAATCTTCAGCCCCTCCCCATTGCTCATTGCAGTCCTGTGAGTGAACCCCAAATGCCAGTGTGAGCCAGTCAAGGAATATCCTAGAAACACACCAGGAGCTGCTCTATTATCCCTGGCAATTCCTTCCTCAGTGTCTCTTTGCATGTGTTTCTGGCATTTTCTGGATTATTTAGTTTCTGCTTTGATTCTCTGCTTGCCTCTCCTTCTCTGTCTCTGTATCTCTCTCTCATTGCTTGTTCTTACCTATATTAACCTGGCTTTATGGATGGATTGATGGCCTCCTCCCTGGACATATCTGCCTGTATCTAACCAGCTTTACACACTAAAAAATTACATTCATCCATTTGGGTTTTTTTTTTTTTTCATCTATCCATCCATCCATCCGTCCGTCCATCCATCCACTTAAAAATAGTGTCAAGTTGTGTAGTAAACATTGAGGAAAAAATGGCGAATGACGCACCTTCCTCAAGCTTCAATTGCTTACTCCATAGTAGAGAATGAAGACCAATCCTGTGGTATCAAAAGCCATTCTGAGAGGAAGTGCTGTTTGTGGGAACAGACAAAGGATAAGGAGAAGGGAGGCAAGAGAAGGGAGGAAGAAGAATGCTTCCTAGTGTAGCAAGGCTCAAAAAGGAGAACTTTCCAAAGGCAAGAGATGAGGCCAGACAGCAGCATGTCAACGAAATCATAATGGGCCTTCCATAGCATGGTGGAACAGGATTTCATTCTGACATCAGACCTCTTTGCAGGAGCCAAAGGTACTTTTAAGCAAGAGAGAGATTAATTGAATTTAACCATAAGAGGAACTTAGTTTTGTATAGACTAAGTTGGAGTGGATAAGACCGGGAGCAGAGAGAACAGGATGAAGAGCATTAGTGGTCGCCTGGGCTAGTTGAGTAACAATCTTGGTAGAAAGATTGTTACTTGTCACATCTTGCTTTGATGTGACAGATATTTAGGAGGTAGAATTAGAAGGACCTGGTGTTAATAAGAAATGGAGAGTTCAAAGTAAAAATAAAAAAATTATGACTAACATTGCTTAAGTACAGACATGTACAAAGAACTCTAACTACTTTATATATCTGACCTAATTTCATCTTCACACAACCTATAAAGTAGGCACTATTATTATCCACTTTTCAGAGGAACAGTCTCGGGTAGAAAGATGTTATATCACCTGAGCAGGATCATGCATCCAGGAGGGAGATGTGAGATGAAATTCAGTAGTTTATCATCAGAGTCTGCATTTTTCATCAGCCCACTAGACTGACACAGGAAGGTCAGCAACACCCACTCCCAGCCCTGGGGCAGTTCTGCCCATGTCTCTTTCAGCATCTACCAGGGGAGACACTGAGGTGTTGGCTATGTATAACATGGTCAGAACATCTCGGGGGAACATGGTGGATGCTTCTTGGCAAAGTCGTAGCTATACCAAGTTTCTAATTTTCCTTAGAAGAGGCCATCTGCTTTACAACCTATCAGGCTGTGCTGGAATTCATGGTGGTTCAGTTTCACGAACGAAGCATTAATTCCCAGCTCAAGTAATATTAAACCCAAATTCAAAGAACTCTTTCAGGAATGGAGCTGACATTAGGAACTATAAAGTCAGAAATAACTTCTCTTTTTCTCTCAGTTTCCATGGGCCTTTGTCGTTGCTTTTTCCACCAATTTAGTGATTCTTGTGCTTTTTTCCAAAAACAAATTCTGTCTGCAGTTTTCAATGTGCTTATAGCTAAAATGGTTTGGAAGTCTAAATCTATGCAACAAACAACCATGGTCTTGATCCTTCAACCTGTACTTAAAATAAATTCTAGAGTAAGGCAGCCCAGTGGTCCACATCTTGGGCCATACATAAAGCTCAAGCTGTATAAAGCAAGTATGTTTTTATTATCTTCTCTGCTATCTACAAGTCTTTCTTTTCCCCTTATTTTAAAAAAAGAAAATTCAGTAAGAAAACTCATCAAACAGCTAAATAATTTGCTGTATACCATCAGCAACTTAGGTATGAAATGGGCCATCTTGTCACAGTAAACTGGCTCCTTCAGAAAATACTACAAAAATATTATGCTCTTTTATTGGATTATATAGATTCAGAATATGTGTAAGGCTCGGCCTTAAAATTGTTCTTCTCTTTAAATTCTTTTATGTGGTAGCAGAAATTGTGTTCATGACTTTAATCGAAATGTCTGATCTTTTGTGGGAGATTTCCCCCAAATTTGTGGTTGGTTTCTGAACACTAAGATTGACTCTGGGGAGTCCCATACTTCCCATATTTCTCTGTTCCAGTCTTAGGATCATGGGAAGTTCTTATCCATGCCTCAAACAACACAGACCAGAAATGTGCCAGGTCTGGGCAATAACCTGTGGTCCACAGTCTGCCTCCAAGACAATGCCCAGTCCTCTCAGCTGGATGCAGGGGGGCGGGATTCCACGGCCACCAGCACACAGCAGAATGTTAGCCTCCCCCCTCTAATCATGATTCTGGATCACTTTCTCTTCTACAAATGCAAGTCGACTCCTCTACTTTTTCAGCTTCATAAAGTCAACCAGTCTAAAAATAGTATTTGTTGTCCACTATGTACCAGGCACTTGCTCAGCATTTTACATAGATTATCAGCTCTGATATTTATGGTCTTTTTTTTAAATAAGAGCTTTATTTAGAAATGATTGTATGTAAAAACTTTCCTTTTTCAGGGCAGAATTCAGTGGCTTTGGTTTAGTATATTTTCACTGTTTGGCAGCCATCACTACTGTATAATTTCACAACATTTTCACCCCCTTAAAAAGAAACCTTTCATCTATTAGGTGTCACTTCTTAAACTCCTCTTCTGCCAATCCCTGACAAGCACTGATCTTTCTGTTCTCATGGATGTATCCATTCTGATGATTTCAGATACATTGAATTGTACAATATATTATCCTTTGTGATTAAGCTTCTTTTATTTAAGATGGTGTTTTCAAGTTTCATTTATGTTGTGGCATGCATGAGGACTGGTATTTCATCTGGCTCCTTAGTAGATTTTCAGAAAGCCGAATCCACACTCCAATGTATGAGTGGAGAGTAATTCAACTCCAGGAGGTAGTTACCCAGGACAGAGAAGGAAGGCAGCCAATAGAACTTGAAAGAACACACAGGTTTGTGTCAAACTAAACTATAACAGGTCATAGTTGTTTAATTAAAGTTTATTTTAAAGCTGAAGATGTGTTATATGTTCAGCATAAATATTTAGAATGCATAAAGAAATGAAGATAAGACAATGAAAATTACTTATAGTTGTATTCTCTATCATGACTAATTGAACTTTTGTGTGAATCTCCTCTACTTGTGTGTATAAATTTTCTTACAGAATTTACACTGGATCATGCTGTAACTAACTTTAGTGATTTTCTTTGTTCACTAGTTAATGTACACGGTATGGTGTACATTAAGGACTCTAAGAATTCATTTCCTGAGTTAAAATTCCAGGAGGTGAACTTGGCACAGTGGTGCACACCTGTAATACCAACACTCTGGGAGGCTGAGGCAAGATGATCACAAGTTAGAACCAGTCTAGGCAACTTAGCAATTTAATGAGATTCTATCTCTAAATGAATGAGTGAATGAATAAATGAATGAATGAATCAATCAATCAATGGATAGGGTGATAAAGCTTAGTGTAAATGCCCTGGATTCAATCCCCAGTACACACACACACACACACACACACACACACACACACACACACACGTGCGCACGAGCAACAGGAGATGGATTTGTGTCATAGAATATGAACATTTTAAATTATTTTAAAATAGATTTTCAATATTTCAGAAAGAGCGTTCCAATTTATGTTCCGACCAATTAATTAATAACAGGGTTTTTTATATACCAATTCTGTATATTATTGTTAGAAAGTTTCTTCTATTAATGTTGAGTTAGCTTATGAAAAACAGTATCTTATTGCAATTTTACTTTCATTTATTGATTACTACCGAAGATGGATAGTTCTACACAGGTACTTTTTCTTTTTTTGGTGAATTGCCTATTTGTGTTCTTCATCGTGATTTTGATTTGTGAAGATTATGAGGTTTTTGGAAGAATACATTTTGCTCCCACTGGAGTTCCTTTCCATCAATGCTACACTCAGGTCTAGCCTATGATGGGGGTTGTTAAGTAGCTGGAGAGTGAATGAATGATAATTCATTATTATATTTTTTACTATGGCCAATAGAAAAGAATAAAATTAATCTCCCACTTATATTTACTACACTATAAATGCCATTTTTCTCCACAAAAGTTTTTTTTCCCCCTCTGGAGAAAATTTCTTAACTTCTTTTCAACAATAACACCATTTATAGCCTGAATGGATAAATACAAGATTGGACAGATTCAGCTATTTTCATGTTTTTTTCTTTTCTTTTTTCTGTGCAACTGACAGATTTTTCTATTCTTACAAGCTATTTTGGAGTCTTCAGACACAAATAGGGATTTATTATCTCATTTCATTATAGAAAATGAAAGCACTAAAATAAAACATCTCAAAGATTCATCATCTCTGAGAATATTCTATAAACTTCTGCTTTTCTGGATCACGTCCCACAACTGAACCCAGAAAGAGGGCAATATTTAACTTTTTTGACCTAAATCATTCTTACACTGACCAGTGATTTCTTTTTCTGAATATGTTATTTCCAGTAGATCTTGTATTGTCTTTGGATCTGGAGACATGAAAATGACATTATAGATGTGGAGTCTTTTACACTGCTCCACTTGAATATAGAGGCATAGATGTATGTATACAGAGACACACGACATGCATACAAGTATATTCCTTTCGGGCAAACCATTTTTCTTGTTAACTTTTCTCCATAGTTCATGCTACGCAGAGGAAATGGAAGCCATGATTTTCTGAGGCAGCTACTCTATCATACAGATAAACATACTCTGCTACATCCGTCATGGAAAAACCTTTTCTTACACTGCATTCCATGTCAGTTGCTGCTCTCTCTGCCCTTCAGAAGAAACTAATGTTCATTCCATTACCCACATCCTGCATTGTCTCCCTGAACCACTCTCAATGTACTTCGGCTCTCAGCTTCACTGGGAAGCAGGTGATGCATGAACATCTTCCCATTTTCCAGAGGGCCTGACCTTTCTCTTGGCTTCTAAGAGATTTCCAATTTCAGGGCAGGTGTATGTGTCCTTGGCTTTGCTGTGGAAGCATTTCCCCTAAATTGTCCTACTTCTTCCTTTCTTGTAGCACTTTTCCAATATTCTACAACCTGTCCTGGGCCTGCTCCCCCAAAGCTGGGAGATGGCAGAGTTAGCAGGTCCGGCCTTCCATCAGGCACATTTGAATCCACTCACCAAACAGGCACAACCCAGTCACAGCAGTGAGCTTCTATTTTTCGTAAGGGAATGTGAGCGTGTTCCTGGAAATCTAGTGAGCAGGAACCAGGGATGTAAAGCCATTGTAAGGCATGGCAGGGTCTCACTCCAAAGGAATTATCTTGCTGTGTTGAAATCACACCATCCCTGAAAAACGCTTAGCTACAGGAGGAAATTAATTTCCCAAAAAGAAAGGTCAGGATCACAGAAGTTGGACTGAACATAATTGAAAGGAAAAATGAGAAATTAAAGCCAAGAAAGGCATATAGGAGATAAAATATTCTCAAATATAACTATCCAGAAAGGGGGCAGATGCTTTGTTGTTATTAGAGGCAACACTGTGAAAGAAGTCCAAAGAAATTTTGGGTAGAATGAGAGAAGAAATAGGAAACAGCAGACTTTACTGTCTGCAAACCTTGCCAATGGCCAGGATCCCGCAGCCAAGTGAGAGGCAATTTCTTAAAGCCGTAACTGGAAAATTCATAATATAAGCAGTTAGGCACCCACTACTTTGACTGAGAACACTTTTCAAGTAGTCACATAAAGGTGGACAAGCTGGGTTCAGTGGTACACAGCTACTCAGGAGACTGAGGTAGAGGGATCTCAAGTTCAAAGCCAACCTAGGTAACTTAATGAGATCCTGTCTCAAAATAAAAAAAAAAAAAGAGGGCTGAGATATAGTTTAGTGGTATTACACTTGTCTAGCATACACAAGGCTCTAGGTTCAATCCTCAATACCTTAAAACAAAAAGATGTTGACAGATTGGAGAGAAGCAGACTAGGAAGACTGGTAGAAAATTGAGTCCTGGGAGAATTACAAGGGAAGTGTCAGTGTGAGAGTTTGGGTGGGCGTGGAGAGCTTACTGGGTTCTAGTGTAACATGATGGCTTAAGGAGTGGAATGGATTTCTACAGGACAGCAGGGATACAGCACACCACACGTAGACAGGGAGGAATAGTCAGAGAGTGAGGCCTGGTTTGAAGGGAACCCTCAGCCGAGTAGACTCATTCCACCCAGGGAGGAGACTATGGACAAGCTCTTTTGAATCCTTGTTCTAATTGTGTCTTTGAAATCTAAATCTAAAGCCATGGCCAAAGTTTATATGAATACCAAGTCCAGAACTAACCTGAAACACTGTGTCAAAAATAACCCTTATGAGATTATGGATAAGTCCCATGAGTTCAAAGACTTCCTTCTAAGTCACCACCTTCAGCCTTGACAATTTATATGAACCATCGACCTAGGCCTGGCACAAAGATTTAAAGTTGTAAACTTGCATACTCTAAAGCTTACAGGGAATTTGATATCAGTCTACAGTCTTGGACTGCAAACCTACATGCAGAATAGAAAAACTAGGAATGTTCATATTCCTAACATCTAGAAGGGCCCTATATGGAAAGATTTATGTCCCCTATAATTCAGGTCTTGCCCTAGTTTACTGAGGCTGCTGTTGTGGTTAACTCCTGTCAGCTGCCCACCCCTCCAGCCCCCAGGATATAAGTCTGGTGCCTAGAGTCCCTGTCTATATAATAGCACTAACTTGGGCATAGTCCTCTCACAAGCAGGAGTGAAATGAACAAGGTCAAAATTCCAAGTGAACTAAATTTTAGGGCCTCTCATTCAGACCATAGCAGGTAAAAGCTAACTTCACATGGAAAAATGTGAAGTCGTGGCCAACCTGTAAGTTTAAAAATGAAAACAAAATTGTAGCACAAAACCTTGAGTCCCTCACTTAGCCGGAAATCTGTTTTTCCACCTGTGTTTTACTCCCCGAACTTTGGTTATTTTCTCTCAGTGCTCCTAACCAATGCTGCAGATGTCCAGTATTCACACTGACTTGGAGTATCCGCTTCCCTCATACCTCTCAGGTTGGGTCTTCTGCTCTTCAGTTTAGAAAGTTTTTTGATTGTTAAAGACAGAGTTTAAAAATGTTTTTTGACAACTGTATATAGAATCCTCCAATTCTTGAATCACAATTGTTGCTTGACTCAATACAATTATAAGTATTTATATGAATGGAATTAAATTGAATTATATATTAAACCCATATATTAACTCTATAATTTGGAAAATAAAATCATATAGAAAACCTATAAGTTTATTACTTAAAGATGACATTAACCATTTTATTTAGAGACATATCCATGTGTGTATGTGTATATATGTATTTTATAAAACTGTGATAATTTGGAAAACAGCATCTATTGACACTTTTCGAAAAATCCGAAATATCATTTACATTAGATATTTCCATGCATTAGATGTTTAGATTGTTTCTTTCTTTACAGTTTTAAAATTTTTATTATAAACAACTCTTTTGGGTCTTTTTTAAACTCGAGGGCACAGGCAATTTTGTTTGTAGATGTTTAATTTTATGATTTGCCCTAAATAGCCAATTGAATTGTATTTGAAATAATACCTTTATCACACACTAAGTTCTTATTTTCATCTGGGATTTCTATCAGATTAATATTGCCATAAATTTGCAGACACACCATAAATTCATAGACGCTGATTTCAGCCAGGTTCGCATGATTCATTTTTACACCTTCACTGTTGGCCCTGGCTTTACTTCCCCTATTAATTTAGATCGTCATCACAGCTCAGCACCCCTTCTAGACCTCTGTGCCGGTGCCTCAACCTCTTAACCAAAGGTAAACACCACAAGTGTGATTTTCTTTTGTGCAGCTTCCCTGCATTTGTTTCCTAAAGATGCTGCGGAAAAGTAGTATGTTACCTTAATTAACTACATCTGCCTCCGTCTTATTTCTAAATAAAGTCACATTCTGAGGCAATGGAGATAGAATTAAATCATATATTTGGGGAGGAAGCAATTCGATCCATAATTCCTGCTCCCTTTAGTTAATTTCCTTCTATGTATTGTACTATCATCTTGGTCCCTTCCTCTTGTATGGTTTTTCTTTCTAATCAGATCAGTTCTATGTTTTTATTCATAATTCCACTCCTTGCTATCTGCTCTGAGGATTTGCTCCACCAACCAACTACTCATTTTGGAGCATTCATCTTGTCATTCCACCAAAAATTCTCCAGCCTTCTGACCACATGTCTATGACCTTCTCAAGTTAGCCCAGTTACTTCACCTTGAACCTAAGCCTACCTTGGGCTGTAATTACATCCTTCTATTCTTACATATTCCATCTCTTCACTTCTACATCAGCATTGATTGTCAGTTTACTGTTTTCACAAAGAACTGGCATTTTTCTCCTTTGACATGAGTCTTTTTATATATTAAGGCAATTGAAGAAAATCAGAGCTGAGTTGAGATATCAGTATTGGATAGTTGACTCAGATCCTTTCCTAGTTACTATATAGTTTTTTCTATTAGCCTGGTGGTGTTTAAACCAATGTTCATGATTTAGAGGAATCATGACTATGTGTCTTGGATGTTTAACATTGTTAAATTGTAATGCAGAGAATGTTAGATACGTTATATTATAATTAATTGCTTTGTCACACATGTTAACCTTTAGCTAACTAAAACTTGAGAAGAGGATAAAATTATCTCTGTATCTCAGAATGTAGCAGACAGTTTAGATCCTGTTAGGTGACCATTAAATACTTTTTGATGAATGCACTCATTCTAAGAGAAGCAGTGATACCAAATGAAACAAATTTATCCATATAAAAGTCAGTTTTATACTTTAAGCTCCTTAATTCAGTACTTTAGCAAAAAAAGATTGTTGATTGTGATATTTTTATAGTACAAATTAAAACTGAATTTACAAACAGGTATTCTATGAAATACTGTTCATATAGCATATGAAAATGAATTATTCTGTACAAGGTGCTTCTGTGAAAATAAGTTTAAGAAAGACTGAGCCTTTTCATTCATTATCTCATTCATTCATTTTGTTCTCTCATGTCCTTATTATTTCATTATTATTACTATCTTTTAAATTGAAAAATAAGATTGTGTTTATTGTCATATGTACAATATAGTGTTTTGAAGTATCCTCATCATTAAGTAACTAACTCTCGCTCTGAGCATTTTTAGAGTGTTTTAGAGCCCACATATTATTTATATTTGTATTAGGCTACATGTAACAGAAACCTGTTTGTGTTGATATCAGCCAAATAGCAGTTTATTTTTCTTCTATAGAAAAAGTAAATGCAAGGGCAAGTGTCCCAGGAGGAAGGGAAGTTCCAGGATGCTAATAGTGGTCAGGATTCTTCCTTTCTTCCCCGCCACCCGCATTAGCAGAGTCTGGGGATTTCTTCCTCCTGTGCATTTGGTGGCTGCTCTACTTCTAGGACTGTGTTTGCATTCTGGGCAGGAAGACTGGGGAAAAGCCAAGGGCAGAAAGTGGATGACAACAAAATGTATCCCCTAATTCAAAGAAGAAATACATTTTTCCCAGTTATCTACCCAGTTAATTTGTACTTATGTCTCATTGACAGGAGTAGGTCACGGGGCTAGTCCTAGTTTTAAGTCTGGAATAATTAGTACTATTGCTCTAAACCCAAGATGTCTTACTAAGAAAAAGAAGAAGGAATGGACGTTAGGCTGGTGTTATGCTTTACATCTAAAATATCTCTCAAAAGTCTCAAAATTAGAAGTGGGCCTGTTGGAAGGTGATTGGATCATGGGGCCTCTTACACTCATCAGTGGACTCATGCACTGGTAAGCTCAAACCTGAATGTGGTGTTAGGTGGGTTCTGGTCAGGAAAGGCAAATCACTGGGGGTGTGACCTGGAAGGGTGTGTTCTTGTCCCAGCCTCCTCTTTTCTCTCTCTCTGCTTCTTGGCTACCGTGGATTGAGAAGCCTTTCTCTGTCATGCCCTTCCATCATGGCTTTTTGCACCGGAGCCAGTCGACTATGGAACCGTGTGCCAAAATAAACCTCACCTCCTTTAAGTTTCAGGTGTTGGGTGTTTTGTCCCAGTGACAAGACATTAGACATTGCTGGCAGCCAGGAGTATCTAAAACGTATGTGCATTTTTGTATCTTAAGGGAGGAACATAATCATATGTGGTGGACTTATTGTGGTCAGCTTGAGCAGGAACACCCAGCTGGACTGAGTTGGTGTGCTTCAGTGCATAGAGGATCCACTTAAGGATTGCTGCTGACACAACATAAACGAGAACTACAGCAGAAGACAGGTGCTGGCTATTTCCCGGGAGAAGCTCTGCTGTGGCTGGTTCGCCTGAAGGGAACTTGGCTGTTCTTCCCACAGAAGGAGCTCGGGGCCTTGCTGTTGTCGAGGATGGCTGCTGTTTACTTCAAGTGAGCTCTGGTCTTCATCTCTGCTGTGAGTATCATATCCTGGCTCCAGGATAAATTTCTTCATCCTGCAGACACAGATGCACATGGGCTATTGCTGTGGGCTCCCAGCCCTTGGTTGGATCTTTTGGTTCTCCAGTGCCTAGATAGACATTCTGTACTGTTCTTGCATTTAGCTTGTGTGTGTGAAGTTGTAACTTGGACTTATCCTATATTAAATCTGCTTTCTTGTAACCACTGACTCTAGAAAAGTAACTAATACAAAAATCGGTACTGGAGAAGTGGAGTCCTTGCTGTGATGTTGCCTGGCTATGTGTCGTAAATGCCTTTGGAATTGATTTGGAAATGTCTCAAGAGACCGGCCAAAGAGGCAGAGCTGGAACACTCTAAACTTTATTATATGGGAGACTCTGGTCAGAGTGTGGAAAACCAGAGTAACTGATGGAAATGCTGCTGGTTAGGGTGAGGCTCGGGAGGCCTCTGTTGAGAAGGACTGCATTGGCTCCTGCACACCGGCAGTGTATGTGTGCTTCGGCAGAGATTGGTCTGCATTTTGCTTGTATTTAGAGAAACTGTCTGGGTGGCAGAAAAATTACAACACAGTCTAGGGTTAGGATGGCAGCATAGTTACTGTTGAGGGCTTTTGGCCAGAACTGTGTTGGAAATTGACAGTGGAGAGCCAGCAGTAGAGTGACTTTGTCTGTCCAGGGGGAAGCTGTGGATTGCAAGAATGAATACAGGAGATCGTGGTTGTGGACAAGAAAAAGGACAACGGAAAAATGACCTGGGGCCTTTTGCCAAAAGGGAAGAGTACATTTGGGGCGCAGGAGATCCTTAGTGTTATCTTTTAGTTTTGCTGAGCTCTGTTGTTAAAGCTAATGGAAACCAAAGGAGTTTTAAAATTTGAAGCCATATTTTTTTAGTGTGGATATACTGTATTGGTATATTGCACTTTGTAAACTGCTTATTTGTAAACTATTTATTTTTTTAGAACAAACAAGAGAGACAGAAGAGTGTTGTAAAGAATGTATTTGTAGGTTTTGGACACCTGTTTATAATCAGTGTTGAGAGTCCTTTGAATATTTGTTTTTGGTGTGGGAATAAGTACAATAAATATTGTATTGTTGATGTAAATCTGAATGGACCAAGATATGTTAACTCTTTACAAATCTGCCATGGAGACTGTGGTTTAAAGAAATGTGTGTGGTTATCAAGTTGACCAGGAGTGGATTGTGTTGGATTTATGGTGGTCAACTGGAGCAGGAATGCCCAGCTGAACTGAGTTGGTGTGGTTCTGGGCATAGAGGATCCACCTGAAGATTATTGCTGCCACAACATAAATTAGAATGGGAGCAAAAGATAGGTGCTGGTTGTTTCCGCGGAGAAGCTCTGTTGTGGCTGGTTCTCCTGAAGGGGATTCAGCTGTTCTTGCCGCATAAGGAGCTCGGGCCTTGCTGTCATCCAGGATGGCTGCTGTTTGCTTCAGGTGAGCTCTGGTCTTCATCTCTGATGTGAGCATCGAATCCTGGTTCCAGTATAGAGTTCTTCAACCTTTAAATGAGACACAGATGTATGTGGGACAGTGCCATGGGCTCCCCGCCCTTGATTGGATCTTTCTGGTCTCCTGTGCATAGAGAGATGTTCTGCACTCTTCTTGTATTTGGCTTGTGTGTGTGAATGTTGTAACTTGGATTTGTCCTGTATCAAATCTGCTCCCTTGTAACCACTGACTCTAGAAAAGTATCTAATACATGTGGTGTTTCCCATCATATCTTCCCACAGGGATCTTTTGAGAAAACTTTACAGGCATTTTGTCAAGAATACAATGGTCACCATGACCTGAAAGTGGCTCTTCATAAACTTTAGTCCTAACTTGAGAATATTACTCAGTTTATTTATTCATTACCTATTTGTGGTATTTGGATAGAAATTATCTGAATCTATTCAAGATATTATAAAAAATCTTTAAGCAGGATAATTTATAGGCAACAAAAATTGATTATTTACAGTTATGGAGGCTGCGAAGTCTACCATGGCACCAGCAGACTCAATGTCTTCTGAGTACTCAGTCTCTCTTTCAAAGATGGCAACTTCTTGCTAGATCTTCACATGATAGCAGGCCTCTCTGATGAAGGAAACAATGCCTTTGTTGCTGGCTCTGTCCTCCTGTCATAGTCACCTAATAGCCCCGTATCATAAATATTGCTGTACTGGGGATTAAATTTCAACATGAATTTTAGAGGAGGCACAAAAATTCAAAACAAAGTATTTATATCTTGGTTTTCTACTCCCATGTGACAAACTATGCAGATTTAGCACAGTAAAACCACACAACTATATTGCCTCAGTTTCTCATCCACAGTTTCTATGGATCAGAAATCTCAGGATGGGTTAGGTGGGTCCTGTGCTAGGGTCTCCCTAGGCTGAAATCAAGGTGAAATCCAGGTTTGCAATCTAAATTTAAGTCTTACAGTGCTCTTCTAAGACCACACTGAATCCTGTGACTGTATGACTAAGGGTCTATTTCTTTTGTTGGTTGATGACCAGAAACTGGTCTCAGCTCCTAGACGCCACTCTTAGGTTCTTGCCAGACGACACCCTTCGTAAGCAGTACCAAACAGATAATTTGCTTCCTGAAGGACAGCAGATTCCAATGTTTTTGAACTCTTTTTCTCAGAAAGGGCCAAATTCCTTTTATTGACTTGCCTTATTAAGTCAGGTCCACTCAGAATTTTCTCCCTGTCTATTATTTCAAACTCAACGGATGTTGGAACATGATTACAGTTGAAGAACTATTTCATCTTTGGCTTATAATGTATCCTAGTCAGGGGAGTGAAATTCCTTGTATTCATGGTTTCACCAACATATGGATGAGAGGACTATACAGGCTGGAGGTTGGGAATCTTGGAACAATCTTAGAATTCTGCCTACTGTATAATACAGCCCAGTGTGCCTGAAGACAGGAGTTCAAAGAGATAGAATCACAAATCCTGGCTCCATCTTCTTGACTGGGATTATTGGCTTTATGATAGATCTAGAAGGGATTACCAAGACCTCTTTTCCTTTTGCCGAGTCAGAACATGGGATTCAGTGTGTTATCTCTGAAGCATGGACCAGGTTCTCCCCAAATGGTGACTCTACCAGTATCTTGATCTGGAACTTCCCAGTCTCTGGAACTGTGAGAGAGAGATTTCTGTTTTGGATAATTTAATGTATAAATTGTCCAATCTCAGGCATTTTTCTATAATAGCACAAACAGACTAAAAAAGTGGATTATGCATTTTTTTTATTTTATAAAACTACAAGATAACCAAGGTATTGATAAGGAGGCTTATTCCAAGCAGATGTAACTGAGAGAGTTCTTTTTACTTACATTATTACAGCAACAGTGATTGTGTGATTTTTATCTAATTTTTTTTCTATTTGTGGATGCAAATCAGTATGTCATTTTGTTTAAAATTCCCAAATTACTATTTAAAAATAATACACTCAGATGTTTTAGGTTCAAAAACTATGAAGGGTCTTACATGTTATTTTACTTACAAGCTAAAAAGTTAGCCTAGTGTAGTTTCATCTATCTGTCTGTAGATAGATTTATCTACCTGTCTATCGATCATCATCATCATTTTCTGTCCATATATAGATGTTGGTTATGCACGCTTTTATCTATGTTAGTTTTTTTGTCACTATAAAAATCCTGAGATAATCAACTTATACAGTGAAAAGTTCATTTTGACTCATGGTTTTGGAGATTTCACTCCTTAATAAGTTGACCCCATTGCGTTTAGCACCGTGATGAGGCAGTATATCATGCTGGGAATGTACAGTACAGCAAACTTCCTCACATCATGGCTGGAAAGTAAGAGAGGATGAGGAAGGGGCTGGGGTCCAACTAACCCCTTCAAGCGTCCAACTATCCCCCTTTTAGCCCCAAATGACCTAAAGACTTCTCCACTAGACTTCTGTTTAAAATGCTCTACCACCTGCCAGTGGCACCACACCAGGAACAAAGCCTTTATCACATGGAACTTTGGGGGCACTTAAGATCCGAACTACAGCATTATCCATGTCACACTTCTCTACAAGGCAACTTGGTGAGGCCCAGATGTTTGCCTTGAGGTGCCAGCTTTTTGTACCATATGAGAAGATCCCTGAAATTATAAGACTTTGTTTTATTTGACAGCTAGCGCATCTAATTCTCCTCTGGAGAAAGAGAAAGTACTTTCTAACATAAGCAAACCTTCTAAGGGGAAGGGAAGAAACTACTCTGTATTATAAGTAAACATTTCTGCTTCCAGTGCAAGCAAGGGAAAGCTGTTTCTGGGTTTTACTTCCTTTAGAATATAAACAAATGGCTCATGGGAGATAAACCTCTAAATTTTATCCAGAGCAATTTACTTTCTCTAACTTCCAAAGCATGTATACCATTCAATCATAAAGTCTGGGGTCTATAGAAATATGAGAATATTTATAGAACACTGTCGGCCAATAGTTGTTAAGTCAAATGGTGAAATAGCACCATAAGTCATATGCACATGTACATGTGCGTCTATGTTTAAGTTTGTGTATGCATGAAACTAGCTGTCCTCTGTCTTCTTACTTCTTGTCCCCTAGTTCTACTTCCCCCAAATAAACACTTCAGTGCTTAGTCATGGATGTTTATTCTGCTGTTTACATCAATATCTCTAAATAACTATATATATCAATTATATCTTGTTCAGCAAATTTCAATTTTTAAATTTTATCTGTTACCTTTTGACCTACTATTAGAGTAGATCAAGATAACTCTCTTCCATGCGCTTCCACCCTACCTCTACCCATATCTCCTTTTTCCTTCTCTAGGATAAAGTTACATCATAATTTGTGTTAAATTGAAATTCATGTAGGTTTTCATACTCCTATAACTGTAAAAATGGTCACTGATGAGTCAGTGTATGGTGCTAACATCTTTCTTGTATTACTCTTGAATAGTTGGAAATTATTATTGTGCCGTATTTCCCTTTCCTTATCTTTTAAAATAACTATCATTTTAAACTGTTATTAAAATATAATTGACATATAATAATTTTCATATAAAGTATATAATTTGATAAGCTTTGTCATATATATCATAGACATATGAAACTACTGCTGCTAAAAAGATAATGAACATATCTATCAACCTCAAAAGATTATTTGGGATCTTTTCAAATCCCTTCCTCCCTCTCATCCCTGCCTTCTACCGTTCTTGGAAAATTGCTAATCTACTTCTTGTCAGTATAGATTGAATTCATTTTTAGAATTTGTTGTGTGAAATCTTAAAATCTGTACTTTTTTTTTGGTCTGGCTTTTTTCATAAAGTTATTTGTTACTCATGCATGGCACATGTATTATTCATTACTTTCATTTTGGAAGTAGTATTTCAGTTTCTCAATCATTGTGTACATTTCATAGAATTAGTCTTTTAAATTATAACCATTCTAAGAGATTCATAGTGATTTTTCAATGTCGTTGATTTATGTGCCTATAATGACATTATAATATTGAGCCTTTTCTAATGTGTTTACTTGCTATCCATATATATTGGTTGGTATCTATTTAAATTTTTTTGCTAGTTTAAAAATGTTTTTTAAATTGAATTTTGCGAGTGTTATGGCTTGTGTCTAGATGTCCCACTAAAGCCTCATGCAGTCATATGTGGGCATTTTTCATAGGTGGCTGGATCTAGAGTGTGTGATTGATTCATGGTGTGATGCTAGGATTAAGGGTGCTAGGATGAAGGGTGGGTGATTACTAAATCAGTCTGATGATTGGTTTGGCACCTACCCTAAATCCAGTGACCTAGATAGACTATAAAAGGGGAGAAAGAAGTTGCGAAAGGCCCCTTGCTTTCTGTCTTTTGCTGTTTTCTGCCTACCATGAACCATTTCTTCTCTGTGATGTACCTCTGCCACACCACTCTGCTTGGAGCCAGCCAGCTGTGGACTGAAACCTCTACAAACTGTGAGCTAAATAAACCTTTCCCTGGGTATTTTGTCTCAGCAATGAGAAAAGTAGGACGGTGAGTTATTTACATATTTTGAATATAAATTCTTTATCAGGCAAATGATTTGCAAATAGTACTTTGTGATTTGTAACTATTGTCTTTCTGCCTGGTGCTTGTCTTTGTACTTTCTCACCAGTGTTTCTCAAAGAGAATTTCTGAATTGTGATATAAAATCCATTACATCAACATTTACTTTTATTAGGATGATGGTTTGGGGTTTGTATCTAATAATTTTTTTTTCCTAAAATAAGATCACAAAGATTTTATCTCTTTTCCTACAAATTCTATATCTTTCAGTTTGACCATTAAGTTTATTATCAATTTGGAGATACTTTTTAAAATATGGTGACTAGTAGTGCATTTTGTTATCATATATGGCTATCCAATTGTTCTAGCAGCATTTGTTGAAAAGACTAAGCATTCACTGAAAATTGTTTTTCACCTTTGTTGAAAATCAATTGGTCACCTACATATGGGTCTATTTCTTGACTCTCCATTTGTTTGCATTGGGCTGTGTGTCTTTGTGCTGGTATCATGGTATCTTGTTACTCCGTCTTTACAGTAAGTCTTGCAGTCAGACACTGCCCTGCTCTTTTACACTTTGGCAATTTTCTGAGCCTCTCTTATTTGTGTGACATTTGCTTCCATTTGGCTGACTCTTGAACCCAAATGTGGGATAGTTACAACTCAGTTTTTGAAAATTCTGATGTCAGAGTGACTGACCAGAGAACCAACTGTCTTTATATCCAGTTATCCAGAACCGACTGTCCTTATAACCCTCAAAGCACTGTCTGTCTACCATTCAACGGAGAAACAACTTTGAAGTGTGTGTGTGTGTGTGTGTGTGTGTGTGTGTGTGTGTGTGTGATATTACCATTTATATTCTTGTGCTTATGCCTGATCTATTGAATCAGATTCTTAGGTGTAGGTCTAATGATTCTGGATATTTAATAACTGTTCTGAGTGATTCTTACAAATGCTAAAATTTGGTAGTTAGAGAACAGTTTCTGAAAAAAGTCCTTTTCTGCTATTTTTCACATGTTACATAGAGAAAGAAAACAAATGGACTTATTTAAGTGGAAAAGAAAAAAATATCATTTACTTGTCCATTCAGGTACTCGCTTTTTCATTCATTAATTCACTGTGAATAGATGGCAAAACACAAAACCCAAAGGAGCAACTTGAAGACATTGTGGAATCTGCGTTCAAGGGCACCATCCTCCAGTACTATTCACAGCTGCCAGGTGACGAGTCAATCGGCAGCCTGAGCTTGCTCCCAGCAATCTGGGGAGAGAGCAACTCCATGCTGGGAGCGATGCCTGCAGGCATCTCCGCCCCCAGGCTCTTCACAGATTTCTTTTAAACAATTCCCATCTGAAAAAACATTCACTTATCCTTCAGCCTGTTTGGGACAGGATTTTTTTATAACCTCTTTAAACATTAGTTTTAGTGCTTCATAGCACTTCTTCCACTATAAATTCTAGAGTCACAGCGGATAAACTTTTTTTTTTAATAGTGGAAAAAATCAGGACTGGCCTGTGGGGGTCTCTACAGAGCCCACCTTAGAAACATTAAGGAGCTGATGAAGCTTTTTCCGTTTTTACTTTGGATTATTTCAGGGGTGTGTCTATACTAACATCATAATGTTTTTCTTTGGGCCCTTGTAACTTCAAATCTATACTAAGACAAGGTCAGTTAAGCACATTCATAATCAACCCCAAAGTGCAGGCAGATGCACAGCACTTTACACTGTACAACTGAAGTCAGCCAGGTATTTTGATACAGCCTATCCAGCATCCCCAAAATAAGTTACTAGAGGTAATTTTTAATCTGCCTTCTCATTAAGTGTTTTTGGAAACTGTATGATAGAAAGTTGAAAAAGGTCGGTATTGGTGAATAGTTGCAAAAACGACACCTTGCATTACAGAATGGATGTCACATCTATTAAACATGTAAAGTAGAGAATTTGGGGCCCCAGAGAAACTTGGTCCTCATAGAACACCAAAGCATGTCAAAGCCAGGAGGTGCCTTAATCCAGTTGTTTCACTTCACAGATGAGAAAACTGGGACTCAGAGAGGTAAAGTGATACACACAAAGTCACACAGGTGACAAGTAACGATCTGTAATGTGGAAATCAGAAATAGCAGCCTGTGAATTAATTTGATAGGATAATTATCAAGGGTTTACTAATGACCCAGAGCAAGTAAAGAGCATGCTAAATACTTTCTTGTTTAATAATCACGGCAAGAGCTCTACAATACAAATGCAAGATGATGTCCTCTGAGCCCAATCCTTTGTGGGAAGAGGCAGAGTATAAATAAATAAGCAAGTAAGCAAGTAACCTCCAACTTACATTCCCAACAAGGAAGAGTTTTAATTTTTAAAAAATGAGTGTGCCCATAGGGGTATGTGTGTATATTAACTTATATTGTGTACTGACTAGAACATGTTCCAGCATCTCTCAGAAGACCCATTCCCTTGATTAGTGGTAAGTTAGGTTAGTTAATTAAGGTTACTTTAATACTAATTAGTCAGGGCTTTAATTATGCTTTCAGAACAGGAACACAGGAATGATACAGCTCTTAGTGACCTGGCTAACCGAACTGATGGGGTTTCTCATTTCTCTCTAATAGTAATTTGTGATAAGAAATAGAGGGATAAAAGCTGATCCTAATGGGATTGGAAACATAATCTTTAACCAAACTCACCCAGAGAGCAGCAGTAGGTCCACGATGGAAAGTATCCTCTGGAATAGCTCTGCAGAGAAGAAGGCCACTCGCGGAGGTACAGCTGACTTATCATGGAGAATGCAAAGAAGTTGGTTTACCACTCAGGTGCATAGATGGATCATAGAGGGTAAGCAATAAGCGAAGGACTTGAGTGGTAGGAGGGGTGCCATGGTAAACAGAAAATCAGCGGGACATCTTTTTCTCAGTCATGGCAACGGGCTTCACTTGTTGAGTGTCCACTCTATGTCAGATCCTAAGTCTGGCAAAAGTTGTAGGGATAAGCGAGTCAGGGTTCCTCTCCCAAGGTAGTTACGGTCTGGTAGGACAGACAGATTTGCAGACGGATAAATTACACTGCAAGATACTAAATTTGTAATTGGCAAATCAATTCTCCTGCCAGACTACATGCAAAGTGGGCGGCATTCGCTTCTTGCCAGCGTCATTCTCAGCAACTACAGCCACTTGCATTTCCAGGGATGATACAGTGAAGACAAAGCCATTCTAACTTGTCTAAGAAGATCCCTTTAATCTGAGTGTTCTCTAGAGATGAGAATAAGCAACTTAACAACTTGTCCTGGCTGAAAGGACAACATTTGAAGAAAGTCATTGAGTTTGTGTACATTTGTGGTTTAGCAGATTATATCCATTTTTTATATTTACAAAATACTTTGCAATCCCCATCACAGAGAGCTGTCACCCTCTACCATAAAAAAGGTAGCAGGATTATTTATAAAAATCCTGACTTGCATTGTAATATGTTTCCTTTAATATATATTTTCCTTCTTTTAGACTAAGACTTTGTGATTCCATATCTGAAGCTTTTTGCATTATGGAGCAAAAAGACATGTGAATTTCGTTTTTAAAATCCCAACAAAGAGATTTTGCTGCGTCCTCCCTAGAAGGAGCCATCGTGCCAGTGAAATTGAGGGCCGGGCTTAGAGGATGAGACATCATTCTGAGCAGGGTTGAGAAAGAGGAGGTGGCAGGACAATGCTTTGTAGCTTCTAGAAGAATTGCATACTGTAACTGCTTGGGATGAAGGTAGAACGTCTGAGAGTTCTGGGCATACGGGGCTGTGAATACTTTAAGTTTCACAGGGACATAGTGGAGTTCCCATCAGGGATCCTGCTGGCTTAAACAGTGAGCGTCTCGACAGCAAACTTCAGGAACAGGAACCCAGCAGGCCCTCACTGAGCCTTAGACATGGCCACGCAGATTTTAGAGTGCTGGTGTAGCAACCATAGTGATAACGAAGTTTAAATTTCTGGCTTGTCTTCTGAGCAGAGCCGAAAACACATTAAATTTGTTGCAGAAAGTGACAAGCAATGTGGTATCACTCCCAAGTTGTGACTTATCTCACCCATGTCCAGGAGGTGCAGTCTTTGTGTCTGGCGCAGAGACATGCATCTCAGCAGTCTTGCTCTGCTCTGAGAGCTTTGATACCTCCATGCATAAAGCTCCCCTCTATTACTCCTGGAAAAGCCTGTTTCATCATCTGGATATGTGGCTGTAGAGATGCTTATCCTAGTACTAGATGTAATGTGGAGCCTTTTCATACATCCTTCCAAAGATTCAAAATTCAATTCTACCTGCTAGTATTTTTTGGTATAATCAGAACTTCGTCTGACGCTCCGCTATGGTAGCAGGAGATTGTATTAATGCTGGAGCAGAGGCAGGCTGCTTAAGATTTATTGGGAGATTTGTCTCTGTATGGGGTTGATATTGCTATTCTCAAAAGGCCATGCATTCTGCCTTATTGAACGATTTAAGAAATTTTCAGAGATGACTTCTATTATTGAAATTTTACTTTTCTTAGCTCTAGAAACTAGCTGCCTAATAAAACATGTTGATAGTCTTTATACACATTTCTCAAATTCCATAAATACTGCTCATTAAATATAGAGAAGCTGAAGCTTTCTAACTCTACCCCAATAATATTACTGTAACCACAGAAGGAGATACCACAGGAGTTCCACAATGAAAGGGAATCGCGCAATAGTTTCATATTGTATGAAAGGCATAGAAGATATTTTGCAGTTATAAAATCATGGATCATGCCTATAATCCTAGTACTCTGGGAGGCTGAGGCAAGAGGATTGCAAGTTCAATCCCAGCCTGGGCAACTTAGTGCATTAGTGAGAGTATGTCCTAAAATAAAAGATAAAATAGGGCTGGGGACATAGTTCAGTGTGCAGGCCCTAGGTTCAATCCCTAGTATCAAAAAAACAAAAACAAAAAAAATCAAAAAAAAAAACAGATATTGCAAGTGAGGGGAATGACGAGAGGAGAAGAACAGATCGGTGGAGATTTGAGAAGTTTTTCTGACTTCACATCTCTGTCCTTTGACCTCAATGCCTCATACAGTTCAGTCCACTCTTGATAAACATCCCTCTGTTAAATCTCTCTAAGAAATAGTAATTTCTAAGAAAATATTTCTAAGAAAGAAGTAATTTCCACAAAAAGAATTGTGGAATCTCAATTTTCTTCCTCAACCTTAACTCACTTATTTCTGGAACTGCTTCTAGTACTTTAACTAGCACTGATCTTCTGACGATGCCTAAACTTCAGCCATGACCTCCTTCCTGACCTCTGGACTTCTGTATCCAATCGTGCAATGACATCTCTTGTGAGTTTCTCTAAGATCACTCAGTCCCAGTTCTTTCTTTTTCAATAAAATGCGTTTCTCTAAGAATTGCTCTGGCCAGAAACCTTGGAGTGCTTTCTAATTCTGTTCTCTTCTCCACTCCAATGTTCAACATGTCAGCAAATCCTGTCTACTGCATTTGAAAACTATGTTCCATGCTAGCCAAAAAATTTTTCTTCTCTTAGTGTCTTCATCTGAACACCCACTGTCATTTGCCTGGAACACTGCAACAGTTCTCTCCCCACTTCTCCTACGCTGCCCTTCCTCCCCATTCTGTTCTCTACGGGGCAGCCACCGCGAAGCATAAAAACAAAACTCGGACCATGTCAGTGTCTGGCTAAAACCTTCCAATGGTCCTCCTTACACACAGAATAAATCCCAACTCCTGAGCATAGCTCACAAGTTCCTAGATGACTCAGTGCTTGTTTATCTGGATGAATCACCTCCTGCCACTGTCTCACTTGCTCACCCACCGTGGTTCCTACTATGACCTTCTCCCAGGTCCTTGAAATGCCAAGCTTATTACTATCTTGAGGCCTATGCGCTTGCTCTTCATTTTATCTGGAATATTCTTCCCCCAGGTTCTTCACCAGGCTGACTTTTACACCTTAGTTCAAGTAGAGCCTCTGCATTAGACATACCTCCACCCCAGCTCTTCATCACAGTAGCTCATATTATTTTTTCGTTTTACTTGTATATACTGGTATCTGAAATTACCTTTCCTTTTATTTGTGGACTGCTTTATATTCTTCCTTCACTTTCCTTACCTTTCGCATTCTCTGCCATGTTCTTCATAAGTGGCATGCACATTGGTGGACCCCCACGAATAGCTATTAAATGGATAGTTGAATATCATTGAACTATATTTCATCTAGATCCATCAGTATTTTTTTTTAACTACTATGTGGCACTCCCCACGTTTTCCTTTCTTTAGTCCCCTTTAAGGATACAGTGGTACCTCGGTTCATGAGCTTATTTCTTTCCAGGATTCTGACTGCAGAATTTGTCCCACAGTTCTGGTCGTGAACAAATCCGAGGTGTTGCTTTATCTGCTGCTAAAACCTCTTATTACCCCACAGCTACAAAGGATGATGCCTTTCTCCTCCACTCTCTTCCCTGAGAGGGTCAGGTAATGGAAAGTTCCAACATTGCCATTTCTAGATCTGCCTCTGTTCAGTGAGTCCATAAAGTCCACGGAGCTACTGCTATGTAATCCTGAGGAAAGTATCAAGTATCTTTTGCTTGTCATGGCTCTGCTCAAACCATCTGTAAGCCTGTTTTTCATGACCCAGAGACCTGTCAATAAGGTAGTTCTTTTAGTATTTTCTTATTGGCATTCCCTATTTCTGAGAATTCAGATAACAGTTTAGGGGTGTTTTGGAACAGGGGAAAATCTATGAAACAGATCCAATGTGGTACATTCAGCATCCTTTCCCACAAAACTAGATGTGGTCAGTATCTGGGCTTGACATTTGTGAGATACCTGGTACACAATGCTTCTATAGCTCTTTCCTCTCCAGGCTGTCAGACTTGCTTAGATATAGCTGGATCTATGAGGAACACAGTTTAAGCTCCGGTTGCTACCCATCTTCATGCCAAAATGGGGCAACATTTGCCGCAGCATTGACTGCCACAGCACTGACCAGCCACGGCACTGACCAGCCACGGCACTGACCAGCCACGGCACTGACCAGCCACAGCAGTGACCAGCCATGCTTTTATAGTTAGGAAAGGATTTGTGGGGGAGATGATATATCAGCTTATTGCAAAGAGTAAAGTGGAGAATTTAAGGCACAGAGGGAAGTGGTGTCAAAGAAAACAGACTAGGCAAAAGCATAGGATTTTACAACCGGGATGTTACTTAAGAGACCTTTAGTAGTGTTAGAGAAGGCAAGGAGAAAGAGGAGGAGGTATTATGCTGATGGGAAAAGTGCAAATCAGATGATGAAGGCTTTTTGGACCCAGCTAAGGAATTGGGTTTAACAAATAGGTGAATGTCACTGACTAAATTTTTACTCAAATGATAGATGTGATCAAAATTTCTTCCATGAAGTAAATTTGCTAGGAGCGTGGTTCTAAATTGGAGTGGGAGACACTACTGGAAAAGGGTGCAGAGTCTGTTACAGGGGTCCGGCAAGAGAAAAATATGGGCAAAGTGATGATAGTGGTAAAGGGAAACTAAGAAGAGACTGAGGTAAGGGGCACTTCAAAGATAAAGCAGACCTGATGGCAGCTGATGGTTCTGTGGATCCTAGAAAATAATTTTCAAGGGTGAGCAGTCAAATTTTACTGTTGGAAAACTGAGATACTTCATATGACATCCATTGAGATCATTAATCCAAGGAGAGAAAGAATGGAGAAGACAGAATAACATTCCTTATGGTCTAATCCTGGCCTGCAGAGAGGTCTTCGGTCCTGGATAAAGTACTTAAGGCTGAGCTTGTTGTCCCTGTAGGACAGAAAGATTTGCTACCCTGTTGATACTGTTGATGGAATTGAAGAGAAACATGACACATATGGCTTATTAACAGTTTGTACCAAGGATTTTGACCTGTATTGAAAAGGCAAGCGATCCTCAAAGAGTCACTGATCCTTGTCTGATATTTACCCATTCTCTCCAGCCTCCATTAGCAGGCTGTTGGCATTCTACCCCGAGACACACAGGGCACTTCATCTTTGCAGTCTCACTGCACAAACACCGAATCACTGTCTGTGCTTGAAGAAGGAGAAACCAATGTTTTGCTTTCTGCCTTTTAAAACATGTTGTATTTAAAACAGAGAGGGTTTAGAATACAGAACTAGAAATCAGAGGTTTTGATTCTTGTCCTGGTTGCTCAGATAGGTAGCCTTCTTTTCCTCTCTCCTTCTCCATTCTTCCACCTCTTCTTTACTTGCCTCTCCCTATTTGCTTTAAGCACTGATGCTGTCACCTATAAATGGTAAAGGGTGATGGTAGCAGTTGTAATGTGGTAGCTCCCTTGCAGGAATCAAATGTAAAGATCAAACAAGGTAGTGTTTCTAGAGATTCAATATAACTCTGTTGTTACTATTCACTTAAAGTATAGCAGCAGCAAATATTATCCAGTAGGATTACCTGGTGCATTGTACAGAATGCTCCAATGTACCTGGAAAAGATGACCAAATTTCAGTCGATTCTGTGAAATGGAGAGCTGTGATTGAGAGAAGATATTCCAGAGCACATTTTCTCATGGACAAGTCTTAGGTCAGTTACTTCTGGGTAGAAAGATTATAGACAAGTTACTTGAACTCTGTAAACCTTACTTTCACAGTCGATAAAAGAGAAATAGAAATTCTTACTTAACAAATTCGATCTGATAAAGTAGATGATATAAGCATTGAAGATATTGATTTTAGTCTATCACACTTGGGTGTGAGAAATGTCATGTGGTTTTTAAAAATAAAAATTAGAACTCCTCTGATAGGTATTCACCAGGATGCTGAGAGTGTTATTATCATTCATATTTGATCTTCTCTGCCTTCAACCCCAGCTCAATGCTGCCTGAGACTCTAGAGTCTTAACAGCATTGTGGCTCCGCTCCTCACCCAGTTGTGGGTCTCTTCAGATGTTCAGCGTCTACAGGATCCCCTCGGGTAGGAGAGGCTGTATTACGTCTGTGTCGGCCCTGGTAATCGGCTTTTTGCTAAGCTGGAAGCTCGGGGCTCCAGCGTACCCAGGTATAGCACACAGCCATTCCCCTTCAAGGTCTCCTATCTTCTGAGAAAGCAGAAACTGAATGGGTTATTGGGCTTGCCATACAAAACCAGCCCAAACTGCCACCCATCCTCTTCCCGGGTTCGGGGGTCTCCACCTCCTTCGAGTCCAGGATGTTTGCCTCTATGCCTTTATACTGCGTCTATTTATCCTCGGGCACACCCCACATAGTTTCCCCTCGCAAGATTTTTACTTAGAACATTGCTTTCTTTTTTGCTGAGCATGTGGTGAAGAGTATGCTCAGCTCACTTAATGTCACGTAGACTAGCGTTTCATGCGTAGAGATCACCCGTCCTGCTCAGCGCGGCGGGACTGCTCACAGAATGATGCGTGGTGGCTGCGATGTGCATGTGCTGTCTCTCCTCCTGAGCTGCATTCCAGCCTCCTCGCTGCGCTCGGGGGAGCTCTGTGCCTGGGAGGCTGACACGCGAGGAGTCAGCAGCGTGCCCTCTGGCTTCTTTTGTGTGTGGCCCACAGAGGTGACCTGAGAGGGGAGGATGTAGGGTTGAGGTCCTGTTCCCTTGGCTATTCCCTGCAGAACTGCAGTGGTACTGGCCTCACTCTATGGAAGACGCCTCCTGCTAAGTGACCTGGTTTTACAGCCTCTTTGCCCCGGATGCCTCAGGGCTGGTGAAATTTCCCACTCTTACCAGCCGGACAGTACCGCCCATCTTGTGCTGCTTTCCTTCCTTTGGTAAACACTCTGAACACTCGTACTTCTTAGGTTTCGGGTAAGCCCTGCACTCTGAAGTGTGTTGTGGGGCCACCAGAGTGATGAATGATGAAGCTGGTAGTGATTATTTCATTCTCGTATCATTAAAAGCAGGCCACATGCTGATACCACAATCAATAACTCAGAAGAGGCCTCCTGGAAACACCACGGAAGGTTTTCTTTGCTCTCAAAAGTGAGCGCCTGGTAAAAGCTTAGTTTTTAAAAATCTTTTAATGTTTTTGTGTAAGGACATATTTGTGACCATAAGTGAAAACCAAGAGGATTATAGGGAAATCTGGCATCGTTGGATTTCTAAATTGATTAAGTACAGAACTTCCCACTACCAAAGTTTTGTTATCAGATAGAGTTTTTACAATTTACATAATTTCAGTTGGAGTTTTATGTTACATGTAGCCACAAAAATCCTGATCAATCCCAACTATTCTTCACACTTGTTTACTTTTAATGCAAAGATCATTGCTGATTAAAAAAATTCTAAATGTTCTGTAGCTGCTATGCCTTTTATATTTCATTCTGTTTTAAAGCTAAGACCATAAGATCATAAAAGAACATTTAAATCTCTTTAAATAAAGACTTCTAGCAGTACAAGAATTCGGTATCATCTGGGAATGGCACACTTCTGAAATGAGTGTGACAGGAAGTGGGAAATCTACAATTTTAACATGTTTTAAATAAGGGTTAAGTTTTTCTTGAGAAAGTGAATATAACACAATAACATCTGTAGGAGTACAAAAAAAAATGCCACCATACTTTTCTTAGAATTTCAATTTCACTGTGGAAATTAAAGAGTTTAGAAAGAAAAATCTATTTGTTTATAGCCTAAAAAAGGGTCAATCTTGGGGACTCCGGCAACTTTTAGTAGTAGTCATTCTACCAATTAACTAATTTACAATTTTTCAAATGCTTGGAAAAATGCCTGGCCTATTATCACTGTAATGGGATTATTTGTTTGATATATTTACTGCAAGAAATAGCTGGGAGAGATAAGTTTTCATCCTCGACTATAGACCTGAGATTAAAAAAAAGTCATACAGCTGAGTTTTCCAAGAAAGACCCTATTTCTGATATGAATTGATTCATTTAGTTGTATTTCAGTGACTCAAGTGTCACAGAATGCCATAAGTTATATGACTCATGTATTCTGTATATTTTCCCAGAAACTCTGTTATTTGTCCAGAAATAATAGCAATTTGAGAATTCTCCATCCCTCTCCAGAACTATGTGTGATCCTTCTTTCCAGGGTGTTTGTCCCATATAGAGAGACAACACAGAATGGGCACCCAAGGATGAGGAAATGCTATTATCTTTACATCTCTTCTGTTTTCAGTTTCTCTCTTCCTTACTCCATATTTTCAGTTTTATGTGCCAACTTGAGTGACTGTTGGTTCACAGACTGTGGTGAGGAGCAGAGAAGGGGTAGAGGTTGGCTCTAAGAAATAGCCCCCCCTTCTTCTGTGCCTCCAATGTGAGATACTTACTGATACCCAAATAAAAACAAAGTACTACTTATATTGCTAAAATTCTGTGTAAATTTTAAAAGACGTTATTATTAATTGGGCTCTGTATCAAGTCTGGGTAAATTATCCACAAATGAACTAAGGATCATAAGCTCTTTGGAGGATCAGGATGTGATACAGCAATCTTACCATTCCCTAGAGCAGCAGAAGAATTCAGTTAACTCACACAGGTGAATCTTTCTTTTCCCCAGGGAGTATTTTGTTCACCTTAGCTCAATACAAGTTCAGATCCGTTGTCAGCAGTAACAATTTGTACAATTTTTTTCCCACACTGGGCTCAGATTTAAAGCATCACTGAGTGGAAATTAAATGCCCGAAGCTGTATCTCAATTTTTCTAAAGGAGCAAGAGAGAGAAGAGGGAGAAACTCCAAGATATTAAGACCTGCTGAAGTCATAAGTCCAACCAATCAGCAATAAAACAGATCGCTAAAGCTGGGCCTTGGAAATCCAATCCACTTACCTTCTAAAATCTTCTGTTTTCTTACCTGTTTTTGGTAAATGGTAACCCTTGTCTCACTATAAAGACAGTGCAGAGTCCTTTGGCGTTTGGAAAGAATTTTATTTTGCTGAATTTAGGGATTGGCTGTGGCTGACTCTGTTAACGTTATAGAAAAAGTCAAAGAACATTACTTTTTCTTTTAAAGCCGACGTTTGCACATTAACTCTGAACTTCAGGATACCACATAGTGCCGGCGATAGAAGTTGGAGTGATAGTGACAAGGAAATGAAATGAATTAAAATTGCCACTGACAATAAAGCAAGAAGCGATTATAGGCAGTAAAGTCTTGTCCCTGAAAATTTTACAGCATTGCTGATGCAAGAGGGAACAGTAATTTAAGGTAGTCACGGTGCTAAAAAAATAAATAAATAAAAAGAAGAAAAAAGCAATAATGTTGAAGTCAGACCTGGTCTGTATGAAATGGTTATTATTTGGTTTAAAACTGCACAGTGCATTTAAAACTTTGGTAAAAGAGAGATACTGACCTTGATGTGGTGCAGATTTGAAGTGGGATTAGAAGTTCTTGGTCTTGCATTGCTGCTATTCCAGAAAAGCAACAGTGAAAGAACGTGCTGGTACCACATAGGCAGATGTGGGTGCAGTTACCTTTGATCAGCAGACATATTTTAGGGAAATGTTCTAAAAGTTCTAAGAAGCTCAAAGTGGTACTCAGAAAACGTAAGTGAATACGCCCCGGGTCTCCCAGAGAGAGGTGCCCTCCTGGCCATTATGTGGGAAGTTGGTTGGAAAATAGTGAATCAGAACTTCAAGGCATCACGTTTGCATCCAGGTCCTTGCTGTCCTCTTACTGTTCATGTTACCTGAGGCAAGTTATATTCCTTCTCTGCTTTTCGATGTTACCATCCATAATATGGGGTTGTGATTATACTGTGTTTAATTCATAAGGTTAAGGGATCAAATGAAAGAAAGTAAGTGAAGATATTCTGTCAATGTCAAGAATGATATAAATGCTAAGACTTGCTCCCGTTAGATTGGACTGATTCAGGACAGTGTAGGCTTGCCTCCTTCTAACTCTCTGTGGTTATTTTTCACTGAGGCATTTGATAACTCTTGCCATCAGGGAACTGGACAAAATTTCAAGGGAGGCAAAACTCGAATTCTAATTTCCCTGTGAAAATCTTGTCTACCTCTGTCTCTGGAGAGTATACAAGATTTGAAGAGCTATCATGAGCCTTGACATCTGAGAAAGCAAATTTGGCTTTAACTGCAGCTAAGTCCAACTTTATATCTCGAGTTCACAGACTCTGTCCCTATTGTATGATTTGTTCACATTTTAATATGTTTGGTATTATGTCTGTCAGGGTCCTGGACTCTTAGGAGGTCTTGAAAGGGCCTAAGAGGACTGAGGAGACCTTTCCACCATGGTGAGACCAACCTCTGGAAGCTGAGTGAGCAAAGAAAATGGGAGGTGTTCAGCTAGAACAATAGTCCTTGATGGTGTGCATGCGAGGGGAGGGTGAGGGATGGAGTATGTAGGCATCATTCGACAGTGTCTAGGGGGATATTGTCAAAATTCATATATTTTGCCAGGCGTGGTAGCACATGCCTGTGATCCCAGCACTCGGGAAGCTGAGGCAGGAGGATCACTGTGAGTTTGAGGCCAACTCGGGCTACATAGTGAGTTCAAGGCCGGCCTGCACTATGAAGTGAGACCTTCTCTCAAAACAATAACAACAACAAAACATTTTTCATATTTCACATATTTTCTGCTTCTCCATACGTAAAGAGATGAGATGCGCCGTCCTGAGGTGTAGGAGTTTCCTTTCTCAGTGTAGCCCAAGCTCTGGCGAGGGGCCCAGCACAGCTCAGAATCTCAATAAATACTGAGTAGATAAAGGAGTGAGTGTTCCAAGTTAGAGAGCGCATATAGTGCCAAAGCCGGCAGGGGGACGAGGGTGTAAGTGTGTTTTGAACCAAACACGGTACAGTGACTGGCCTGAAAGCACCACTGAATGAGGGGGGGCAGCAAGGGAAACTGAGGTTTTGCAAAGGATACTACGTAATTCCAATAATACTATCAGTGGCCAGGATATTTTGAGTCAATCATTTTGCAAGGCATTATAGTAAAAACTTAAATATATTATCACAACTGCTCTCTCATAGAGGCACTATTCTCTCAGCCACTTTATGGACAAAGCTTAAGAGCTAAGTTCTTTTTTTTTTTTTTTTTTTTGCCCAAGGTCACAAAACTGGACTATAGTAGAACTGGGGTTCAAATCCAGGCTGGTCAGTTTCTGATTTGAGTACTTGTAATGATCACCATGGAGGAACTCTTAAGGTATCTATGAAGAGGAAAACTGAACTTTAATCTTAGAGGGAACTGAAATGAAATTCTGGTTATTAAAGCAAAAACCTCATTTAAAGGGAAAATAGCAGAAACCTGTTTCCGTAAATAGCAGGTGGAGGTGGAGGCTAAGTATAGGAGCTTGACAGGGGCCTGATGTCTGGAAGTGGGACAGAGGCTGTAGGATTGGTTAGAACAGGACTGGTTTGTCCCAAGCACAGATCAGAGGCTCCACCAGTTGTAGAGGTAGAGGAGTTCTGGGTCTTAGCTTCAGGGGCAATCGTGTGCATTCTGAGCTGTAAAATGTTTGCACTGAATTAGGGTGTGGCGGCATATGCCTGTGATCCCGCCACTGTAAAATGATGAAGCAGGAAGATTGCAAGTTTGAGTCCAGACTGGGCAACTTAGTGACTTAGCAAGACCTTGTCTCAAAAATGACCAAAAAAAAAAAAAAAAAAAAAAAGAAAAAGAAAAAGAAAAAGAAAAAGAAAAAAAGGGTGCTGGGGTTGTAGCTCACTGCAAATGCCCTGGATTCGACCCCCAGTACCACAAACAAACAGACAAATGAAGAAAACATTTCATTTTACTTGGTCCTGCCCTGTCTAAATCTATGCCTCTGACTTTACACGAGTCTCTCTAGACAGGTCTGTATCAGTGATTCTTATCTCTAAATACTCATTAGAAATACCTCAGGAGCTCATGAAACTTTCCATGTTTGGACTTCACATCAGACCAATAAGATTAGACTCCTTGAGGATGAAGTCCTGGCATTATTTTTTAAAAGTTCCCACAATCAATTCTAATGTGCAGCCAAGGTTGAAAACCACTGGTGCAGATCAACATTTCTAATTAAGTCATTCATGTAAATTTTACTTAGAGTTCTTAGGTGGTGTGTATGCTCGCATTCATATACTTATTTATAATTAATTTTGTACTACAAAATTAAAGCAAATTCATGATAAGAAACTTTTAAAATATAAAACCAAAGAGAATAGAATAATCAAGGATAACTAATGTGCATTTTACCAAAATGTACTGAATTAATTTTAATTCAACTTAGATTTTCCAACCTGGAAACAAATTCTTCAAAAGAAAAGATATTTATCATGTTCTGACAATGTGATAGAAACCCGAATGATTCAGTATAACAGCTAAAATGGTAGTTAAAATCTCTTTTGAATGCATGTAAGAATGTCTGAGGAATTAACAGGAAGTGTCAGAAATCAAAACTGGCAAGAGAGCTGTAATATTGGCTCAGGCAATGCTACTGGTAAACGGAGGCACTGGGGGATTATAACCATGCAGCCTCCAGTGGGGAAAAGGTGATGTCCTCTGCAGGATGCAGGCTGGGACACAAGATCCCTAATAAGATCAGACACTTGAAATCAAATACTATTCTCTCTGTGAGAAGGGGATATAGGGGCTGGAGGATGATGTCTTAGTTACTTTTCTCTGGTTGCTGAGACAAAATATCCAACACACAAAACTAGGGGAAGAAAGGTTTATTTGGCTTACAGTTTGTAGAAGTTTCAGTTCACAATCGGCTGGATCTGAGACATGGTGGCATGGCAGACAGGCAGAAGGCAGCAAGGTAAGCAAGGAATGGAAGCAGGGTGTTAGGCAAGGGTAGGCAAGCCTCTTTCTGTCCCTTATATTTTATCTAGGCTACCTGGTTTTAGGGTGGGTAGCATTCCCACCCTTAATCCTAATATCCTTAATCCTAGCATCATATCCTTAATCCCAGCAGAACCATGCCAAATCAATCAGTGGACTAATTTAGTAATCACACACTATAAATCCAGCCCCACCTATGACCACACCAGGCTTTGGGGGGATGTCTAGACATAAACCATAACAGATGACAAGATAAATTACCTATGTTAGCCTGGGTTCAAGATAGAAGAGAGTTGTTCTCTGCCATTTTGTACTTAAAATAAACCTGCTATAAATAGGGAAGGGGGGAGCAGAAGGGAGGGCCAGGGAAGGGGGGGAACCAAGATACATCATGTACAGGTACAAAATAACCATGATGAATGTGATCATTATATATACAGTGTACCGATACATGTTCTTGGTAAAAATAAATAAATTTTAAAAGTTACTAAAATTCTGGTTATAAAAAAAAAGACACAGTTGATATTACTGTCTCAGATTTAGTTTGCTTTTCCCATCTCTGGGGGTTTTGAGAGTCTCTTCATGGGAACCCCTGGTGGCTGCCCCTGATGTTGAGCCCCAGCTGCCCATACCTTATCATATCAGCTAGCATCTTTTATCACTGATACATTTTCCATGGGAACTATAGCAGTTCTGGAGACCACTCCAACCTAGTTATATCCAAGGAGACGTGTCCTCTGATCATTTCTGAATTCAAAGCATCATGCCACATTGTTTGGGAAATTCAAGTTTAAAAATTATCATAATTTGACTGTTGGTCCATAACACTCTGGTAAACCTTGTGGAAAAAGCAGAAGAATTCTTTTAGGAGAACCCACAAGAACTGATGACCCAACTCCTGCAAGAGTTTCATAGATTAAACCATGCAAAACCTAAATTCACAATGCCAGAATTACAACATACACACAGTAATCCGTCAACAAAAGTGTGAATCAGAAGGGGGAAATAACCTCAGTAGATGTATCCTACAAGAGATTCAAGTAATTGAAATATCAACTGTGAATATAAGATAAGTTTTAGGTTTCCTCTAGGAACTGACTGTAAGGGAATGATGCAAATCAAGTAGTTTATGTAGTAGATGGTCTTAGAACATACTGGTAGAGGACTGGGGGAGATAGAAAAAAGAAAGAAGGCAGAAGATGATGTGTTACAAAATTAGTTGCTATTGTGGATAACTGGACTTCCATTTTACTGGTAAATCTCCTAGAAAATGTAAAACACATTCCAGAGTTATCCCAACTCAGACAAAGCTGAGATGTTTATTTATTTACTGCCTATCCTTTGGAAGACTGCTTTGGGTAATACTAATTCTTCTACCCTTTGAATTTGCTTTGCGCATGGACTGAATGTTTTCCTGGAGTGATGAAAAGTGTAATCATGCAGGAAATTGCAGGCATCCAGTTAGCAGCCTTTGTCAGACAGAGGTGGGTGGCAAACAGGCACACGAAGACTTGACTGCTAATAATGTTTAGAGGAACAAAAGTTGTAATCAGAACATTTAAAATGAACAAACCAACAAACTTAACAGTGTTATCGAAAATGACCTAATGTATTTTTAAAGAAACTGAGCATAACTTTGAGAGAAAAAAATCCAGAATTAGAATCCAAATGGATGAATCGAATTGATAGAGACAACTGAAGAGAGAATTAGTGAAATCAAATAAAATTTTTAGAAGTTCGATAAAACACAATGTACAAGGACTAAATTGTGAAAAATGCAAGAAAAGTTTCAAAAATGTCAAGTCCAAAGTGAAATGGCTTAAATATACTTAAAGGGAATTCAAAAAATTAAAACTAGAGAGAATGACATAGAGGAAATATTCAAAGAGATAATAGCTCAGAATTCTCCAGAATTATTAAAAAATATTCAACTTCAGGGTCAAGAATACTCCCACAAGCTCAAGCAGATGTAATAAGAAATCCACCTGAAGCACACAGACATATCACAGAAACTTTTCTTGGGAAAAAAAAAAAAAAGAAAGAAACAAAGTGCAGAATACCGAGACAAACAGGAAGTGTTACATAACCCGAGACAAAAGGTCATAGAAGATTTTTCACAGGTACAAAAGAATGGAAATGTAATACCTTCAAAATGCTTGGAGAACATTTGTCAACCTCAATGTATTCACAGCTAAATTATAAGTTAAAAGAGTAAAATCAAGGTATTTTTCAAGCAAAAACAAGGTAGTTTGCTACCAACAGTTTGCATACTTCATCCAAGGTATTTCCGCAAGACTTCAAATGATGGAAATAGACCTTGAAATTAAGGCATCTTATATCAAATGTCAAAAAACTATGGCCCACAGGATAAATTCAGCCCGAAGCCTGGTTTTGTAATTTCTGTGGGCTAAGAATATTTTTTAAAAGAATAGACTTTTATTGTACAAGTTTTAGGCTTATAGAAAAATTGAGCAGATCGTAGAATTCCCACACATACTTTCCTACTTCTCCTCTAATTTCCCATTAATTAATACATTTGTTAAAATTGCTGAACAGATGTCAACACTTTATGCACACACATGCACGTGAATGTGCATATACCTACATAACTACAAATTAGCACACACGTGCACATTTGTATACACATAAGTATACAAGTATGAGTATGCGTATCATGGATTAATACATCTTTCTGGAAAACTCAAGCATTTGGCACTGTGTAGTAATCTTCTTCATTCTTGATATAGTCGTTTCCCTTGAGGATGGGGCTTTGCTGTGAACAGAATGCTCTGGGCACACTTCCCTCCTCCCCCCAAAAGGGGAGTGAAATTTTCTCCAATCTGGAATCCTGGCAATAGAACTCACAATAATGTGGAGTCACCCCAAAACTGGCATCCAGGAGTTTTGAATTATCAAGGTAGACCACACTTAGCCTCCAATATTTTGCTTATTATCATTTATATGTTCTTACTAGTTGTGAGTACCAGCTCCACTTAGTGACTTTCTTTGTTGACCCATCTCCCCAGTTTTAAAGGTAGTATGTTCTGTGTTGTTATGGTTTATGTCTAGATGTCCCCCAAAGCCTCAGGTGGTAAGAGGTTCCTGGATCTAGAGTGTGGGATGATGGGATTAAGGGTGTGTGATTACTAAATCGATCCACTGATTGGTATAGCACAGCTCTAATCCTAGCAGCCTGGATAAGATATAAGATACAGGAAGAAGCTGGTTAGGCCCTTTGCTTGCAGTCATGCTTACCTGGCTGCCTTCTACCTGTCTGCCATGCCACCCTGCCTCGGACCCAGCTGATTGTGGACTAAAACCTCTACAAACTATGAGCCAAATAAACCTTTCGTCCCCTAACTTTGTGTGTCTGTTATTTTGTCTCAGCAAGGAGAGAAAAGTAACTAAGACATGTGTCCTCAATTCTCTGATAAACATAAGAAGAGTTCTTGATACTCATTTTTTTAAGCTTTTTTCTTGGTATGAGGATAGAAGTATAACTTCAAATATCTCATGTGAAATGATTTTTAACTACTTATCAGTCCAATTCCTTAAATACAGGATGATCAAAAATTGTGCATTTTTATAAGACAATACAAATATGACAATTTTATCAAATTTATTCAACAATTTTTCTGTGTATAGTATATCTTAAAACATTTAATACACAGCACAGTATTACAATCTGGTCAGTAGATCTAGTCTCTCTCTGAATTCTTTTTGCATCATTGTCTTTCTTCAAACCACATATTTTAAACTGTTATGTTGAATTTTCCTTCTTTTTCTGTGGGTGGTATAATTTTAATTTTGATAAAATGTCTACCTCCTAAACATAATGATGAAGATGTTAGTGATGGACATTCTGGTTGGCATTTTGCTATCCCATATTTTTCAATTATTTGGTCTATTAGACCTAATCTAAATTGTAAATGACTTATTAAACCCACTTGTTTTGAATAAATAACAAATAAATCCTATATTGTTTGGTCTAGAACATGCATAAATATTTTATAATAATTTTTTTTCTCACTTGTTGATTACAGGATAGCTTGTTAGATGTTGGTCAACTCTACTAGCAGCATCCATAGGATTATTAAAATCATTGAATTTTTTCCGCTTCATTTCTTCCTTCAAATTCTCTCATTTCTGTGTTATGAATTGTTGACAATAAGGCGACGTCTTATTTGTATTTCCATTTTATAACACAGACTTTTACTCTCTGCTATGCTGACATTTCTTTCTTTTGCAGTTTTTTTGGATTTTTGCAGATCTTTTGGGACTTCCTTCCCATTCAGTCTGTGTCCCAAACTTGTCCATTTTGTATTGTAAAAGAATATCACTGGGTTCTGGAGAAGTATAAAAATTATATCTAATGTACTTATGGTAAGAGTTTTTGTAGAGTGTAGCATAAAATTATAGATTATTTTTCACAAATAAACATGAATTAGTAAAAGAAAATAACCAGAATTTATTATCAGATTTCACTGGAGACAAACATCCAAAGTGAATACAACATTCTAAATAAATATGCAAAAACAAACACTCGATATAAAACAAACAGATGCACAGCGTATCTTGTACAAACAAGAATCGACTGGTTGAAATGTCACCTGCCCTAGTGACACTCAGGATAGTACATAAACGTGCAGCCCGAGTGACACTCGGGGTAAACTGTTAAGTAGTTAAAAGGTTGAATAATATAAGAAGAATACTATTTGTGAATATTATATGAATTTCAAATTGCATCACCCACAGGAGTTATTGTAGCTACAGTCATCCTTTTATACAGAGTCTATGGCTGTGTTTTTGTTGCAAAGGCAAAGTAGAGTCGTTGTGACATAGACCATGTTGCCCGCAAAATCTAAAATATTTTTATGTGGTTCTCTACGAAAATTTTTGCCATCAGGCACCCCAGTCTAGATACACAAGAAGTGATAACATGTTGATAAATATAAATAAGTACTGACAGCAAAGAATAGAGGTTTAAGGAGCCAGACTGACTGGGCTCTCTGATCTTAGATGAGTCCATTAACTGCTCTCCCCCTTAAATCCTCATACCCCAAATAGGGACAAAATAGTGGCTCTTTCAAAGGTGAAAGAAATTCCTGGGGTTATGAGAATTAAATAACACTGTTGATAAAGTATAATAAACATGGTCCATTAGTATAAAATGAATATATAGTAATAATTCAATGGATAAAAAAGCAGACCTGAAATAATAAAAAAATGATAATTTGTAAAAATAGAAATAATGACCAAAGTTACAATCTTTAGGATATCTTATCACATTTGGGTATAGGTAGAGATTTTGAACAACTATACATTTTGTTAAATATACCATAATCCACATGGCTAGCTTAGTTATTTACCTAGGATTTGTGTTCAGATGTCCATCATATAGAACTGACATTGGGAGGATGGCTGCCTACCAACAACTACATTTCCCAGTGGCCTTATATAGGTGTGATTGTGGTTTATTCTTTCTGATGGAAGGGCAGTGGTATTTGTCACTCAGAGGCCATGGCTCTTACAAAGGGAGTTGTGCTTTTTATTGACTTAAATACAAAAGTTACCTAGATCCTGGGATGCTGAAGTTACAAGAACAAACCTAGATTCTAGATGTACCACATAAAGGAACGCCACTGACGGATGAGCAATACCTCCATCAGGCTAACAGGTCTCTAGAACACACGTACATTGCACTAAGTCACAAAAACGTGAGCGCTTGTTACAAAAGCTAGCTGCTCCCCATCTACAGAGACATATAACTTCCTAGCCCTTGGTGGAGGCAAAATGAACTGTAAAATTCCTGCCAGATTAAAAAATGAATAAGAGAAGAAAAAACAGAAGCAAAAACGAAAGGAAGCAGAGAAAAAGCAGGATAAATACAAAGCACAAAATGGTAGCACTAACTGAAAATATGCTAGCAATCACAATAAACGTCAATGGAGTAAATACGCAAGACAAAACATGAGTGTTCTCAGTTTGAAACAATAAAATTGAGGTGTATGACATTTTCAAAATTTACTGTATGCATTAGACACATAAGAGTGAAATGTTAAAGGCTAAATACATTAGGCAAATACCAAATAGAATAATCTGGCATAATGATGTATATATACATTTATCTCTCTATTAGGTCAATTGTTATCAAAGTAAAAGCATTTTTGGAATGTAAAGTACATTGATACTTAATGACAAATGTCAATTCCCATAGGGTAATAGAAAAATCTAAATTTACAAACATCTAAAAACATAGGCTGAATATATCTTTAATGTATGTAGAAAAACTGAAAGGATTATATAGAGAATCAATAAGTTGGCATTCATAATAGGAAAACTTTAAACACTAGTAAAGATATGCAAGATTTCAACAACACGATTCCGAAGTCTGATTTAATGGGCTCATAAAGCGCTCTAATCCAATTAGGAAATGTACATTCTTCACAAATATGCATAGAACATTCACAATAATAAATATACATAGAACATGTATAATAATTGGCCACATTCTAAGCCAAGTACAGGTCCATGCATAACAAAATTTAAAACAATGTTAAACACATTACCTTTTTATTTAAAATAATATTTAATGTGGAAATTATTTAAAGCACTCTAAAAATCAATTTGGAAAATGTAATAAAAAGATACTTCCACATGATTATTAGTTCTGAGAGGAAACCATAGTGGACATTAGAAAATACTTAGAATTGAGTATTAACAAAACATATTCTAAAATGTAGAAGATATACATAAATTATCACTTAAAATAATTTTAGTACTCTAATTATCTTATTGTAAATAAAGTTTGAAAATTGATAATATATCAAATTTAAGAGTTAGACAAAGAACAATCTAAATTCAAAATAAGTAGAAAGAATGAAATAACAATAGAGGAAAAATTAAATAGGAAAAAAAGATGAAATAGAATTCATAAAGCCAGACACTCACTTTTTGAAGAGTCTAATAAAACAGACAACACCTGGCAAAACTAAGTAAAAAAAGAATCCATCAAGGAAGAATGTTAGTGGTGAAAAGAGTAATGTCACAACCCCAGAAACAGAAAGAACAGCATCCTTTCAAAAAAGATATTGTGAACACTTTTGAGACTTTAAAATTGAAAACTTATTACTAAATAGTCAATGTTCTTGGGAAATATAACTAGACAATAATGATTCAAGAAGAAATTAAACACTTGACTAATTCTTAATGATGCAAGAAAATGTATGAATGTTAAAAAATTTACCACCAACCCCATTCAAAACTGGATATATCAACCAATGAAATAAAACAAAATTTCAGTCAAAATCCCAACACTTTTTTTCTCCTCCTTGGAGCATAACAATGTTCAAACTTGCTTATCGATACACAAGAGGAACTGTGAACCCTTGTCTCTAACCAAGCACCATAATTAAATCTACACAAATTAAAGATCTAAATGAGATAGAAATAGTCTAAAATATTTTCGAACAATTATGAAAGATTCTCTTTATGACCTCAGAATACAGAAATTTGTATATTTTACTCAATACCTATTTACTTCACATTATGGACTCAAATATCAGGATTCCTTAATAAGTTTTACAAATGTAATAATTTTATGTCATTATTGTTATTCTTAAACTGGTAATTTCTACATAATATATTTTACTAAGTATTGGTGGGTCACATTTATTTCTCCCTTGAAGGAAATACTTTTAGTAGAAAGAATAACATTTCATAGTTCAAGCCCTCTAATTTTAAGCAGAGTCTAAATAGGAGAGTTCTTCAAAAGTTAGGAATTATAGTTTCTCTCTAAAGCTTGGGTAAAGTGAGTCAGAAATATACTTTTTATAATGGGAAATGGGTTGTAGTATTAAGTTTTAACTTTTCAAAGAATAATAACATTTGTGTTTAAAAGGAGCCTATTTTTAAAAATAAAGTTTGTTGACTAAATCACACAAATGATGAATCAGACTATACTTACAAGGTCTACATTATTGTAGTATAACTATTTGTTGCAAAGTATTATAGAATAGTTACAGTGATGTGTACTACTGTTAATCCTTTTTGGTCAAGTATTCTGCATAAGCACAAATTTTAAAATGTAATGCTTTCTATATTGTATTTTGGCAGTGAAAACATGACTATTATACATTTTAATATGATTTTAATGATAAACTTGAGTGAAACATTAAAATAAAACCTATTTTTATATAATCTGTTGTTTTACAGTTCTAGAATTTTCTACACGTTTGTACAAAAGAAGGTATAAGTACTGTGTCTACCTGAAGAGTCAAAAACAAGAGAAAGCTCTAATTCATAATTGTGCTCCTTTTCCTTTTTCTTTTAGGCAACAGAACAATTTCATTAATGTACTTGTTTGTAGGTAGCCTTAAGTGTCCTACAAATTTGAAAATACAAAAACTATACAGTTTTGCTATTGACTACTGTGATGAATCGCCATGTTCTCGAGGTCTGTCTTAGAAATTCTAGTCCTTTAAAATGCCAGGTCATTTGCCACAGTAGGACAGTTAAGTAACTTTAAATTCTACTTAGTCATCGAGGAAAAGGGCTCTCTGGCATTCAACATCACAGTTTTTCTTTTTTGATTAACATGGGTATTTCTGAGTGACCCTTGCTAAATATATGTAAAGAATTTGAATGAAAGATGGGAATAGACAGTGTATTCAAGCATGCTGAGTTTGCATGATAATGTTCATCACCGCAACTTCAAGCTTTTGCTTTAGTGCAAAATAGAGCAATACAAATAATATTCTATTGTTGATATTTTGTTGGTTGGAAGGTGGAAACTAATCTAAAGTAATTTATAAGACTTCTGATCTGCACAGAAGGATTTTGATATCCTGTTACATTATAGTGCCTGAAAAATACTTTCAACAGTTTTATTTTGTTGCCTTCCTGGCATCTTTCCTTCCAACCCACATACCTCCTCCTGAGTATCTTTGTACTTTGGGAAAATTTATTCCTTTTATTTCTTCATCCGTGCAGTTTTGGTGACCTTGAAGTCGAAAGCATGTTCTGCTTTAGGGATGGACATTTGTTGTAAAAAAACTGATCAGAATATTGTGAGCCTGTTGCCACAGCTTCTGGCTCAAGGAGAGACCACTGACCCAACTCAGGCAACTGAAGACAGCTATTCCCGGGACGTGTACAGCAGCTACTAATAAAGATGCTCCTACTTTCTGAGTGCTGTCTTGTGACAAGGTGACATCTAGAATTGCTACAAACACTTGTTAAAATTATAGGAGACCCTGGAATTCCGGAGAGGCCACTAAGGCAGCTTGTGTAGATAGTCGAGAGAGCAGGAAGAATAAAAACAGCCTGAGGAAGTTGGAGATTTCTTTTGAGGTACAAGATTAAGCCTCATTCTGACTCTTCTGTAACAGAAATCAATATTCTCTTTATTCTTTAAGTCATTTTGAACTGAGAGCTTTTTGTTTTCCATTTTTTCCCTTGTTACTGACACACACTTATTATGAATGCTATATGGATATTTAACTTTGAAAGAATGAAGACAGACAAAATATCTTGATTCTTATTCAAGGATTCTTTGGTTGTAATGAGCCAACAACTACAAATTAAAGAATAAGAATTATGGGAAAGATTCTTGGAATTAGAACCAAACTATCAAAAATATCCCCTTCAAACCTAAAAGCTTTTTGTTCCCCACGATATTTAATGGAACCCCAAGTTTTTGTTTTTCTCTTTGTGTCTGGAGCTGTCTTCGTCTTTATCTAGCTTTTCTTCTACACATGTTCATCTTCTGTCTCTGGGCATGTCTACTTCAACTTGGGTACACAGTCCAATAGGTCTACTTGTATGCTTGTGATCTTTCTCTAAAGTTCCAGCACAAACTAATCTCTAGTGTTCTCTTCCTATATGTTTGGTTGACCATCCATTTTATTATACTAGAAAACTTGGAGTCATTTTTACTTTCTTGTTCTCTTACTTTAAACAACATTCAACATGTTAGCCAGCCCTGTATATTTACTTCCAAAATAATTTCCTAATTAATGAATTTCTGTGTCCCTAGTGCTAGTCCTCCAGTTCAATTCTCATCATCTTGAACCTTGTCTATTGCCATAATCTCATTTATACTCTGATTTCCACTCTTTCTACTCTCTAGTCTATTTTCCACATAGTATCGAGTGGTAATTGCCACTCCTTTTAATAGATTCCTATTGTTTGATAATACCATTGAAACTTCCTTCTATGACCTAACAGATTCTGAATGATTTAATCATTCTTACTCTATGCCAGTGCATCTCAGGATATTTGTTCACACTGCTTTCCCCACTTATTTCTTATTTTATTTTCTTTTCCCCTGAAATCCACCAACTCCTTCAGAGTCATTACATTCTCTCAAATTTGGTATACAATACTTAAGAGCTTTATTGAGATACAGTTCAAATGCAGCGACAACTTTGTGTCTGATACAAAGCATGAGGATTCCAAAAAGCTTTGTGGGCACTCTCAGCTTTTAATTCTGTAAGGCTCTGTGCATCCTGGTGGAAGAATTTCTCTTGGACACTAAAACCACCAAGCTGCTGAACTTACATTTAAAGAATGGAGGGAGGAACTTCCTCTTGTAGTTTTTTGGTATAATATTGTGAAGCACTATATTGACCTCTATAATTTAACTTCTGAACCTTCTAATTCTGGCCGGAGAAGAGTGGCATTAAACACTGATTGCTAGTTTAAAAATATACTTCATCTTCTGTGTTAGAACTGTGGCCTTCCTTGACGTCATTTTCTACCTAGTGCCAGAACTGTGGCTTCAGCCAGACATCTCATCATTCTGTTTAGCCATCTGCTTTCTGAGTGATGGGGCACGGGTTATACCAATGAACTACATAGATATCATCCATTGATCCATATTCTTTGCTGTAACATATATCACCAAGTATAAGGTTATATGGCAGAGGACATACACAATATAAATAGGTACACATGAGATAATAGATCAATATAGATACAATATACATATGTATAGATTAAGGTATTTGGGAGAATGGCAAAAATTCTGTGGAGAGTAAAGGCATTTCTGTATCTGAAATGTATGTCTATCCATTAGAGGACAACTCATTGTTCTTCCATAATAGAAAATTTTATTGTAATCAACTGCCACCACATAGCAGGTATCAAGTCCCTGCTGGGGAATGGTGTCAAATAATCTACTTATGGAAAGTTGGTCCCTCAGCATGGTAGTGGGTTATTTGATGTCCTCGTGCTCTGCTTGCCTGCTGCCATTAAAAGAAGATCGTTGCTATTGCATGTTCTTTCACCATGATGTTTCTGCCTTAGAACCAGCAGACCAGTGAATCCCCCGAAACTGTGAGCCAAAATAAACCTTTCTCCTTTACACAGTACTTGTCAGGTATTTTGTTCCAGCAATGGGAAAACTGACTAGTACACATAATTCTTAAAATTCTACTCTTTCTGTGTTCCTGAGTACTAAGACCGCCTGTTGACCACTTTTGTAAATCAGTATAGACCCGAGTGTAAAGCTATTTTTTTTTTCTGTGCAAAAGGTCCAAGTGGATATGTTACTTTAATTTTATCTCATAGGAAATATTTCCCTACACTCTTTTTTAAGGGTACCCCTGAGTTGAATCATATTGCAGTGGTCAACTACTAACTTAAATTAGCCTATTAAGCAATCTATCTATAAACCATAGATCTTCTTCTCCTACTGCCTGGTCATATAGATCTTGCATGAGATCCCAGGTGCAAATTATGAAGGGTTGGTAAAAGTGTGGGAGCAAGTACCTTGGTATTCTGAGCCATCAGCCAGTGGAGTTATCTTGTACCTTCTGAAATATTTGCACAAGTTAAATACATCATTTCTTTTGAACAATGTAATGCTACAATGCACATCTAAGTAGATGGTTTGATGAATCAGATACCATAAGGTCTAGTTGATAGGCTGTATATTACTAGAGTCTCATAGACAAGAATTCAAGAAACATCTTGGTCCAAAACCCAGTTAGGAGCCTATTTTCAAAAAGGAACTATGATTGGTGTAAGAGGATATAGTCTTCCTCCAAAATTTTAGAAGTCTGAGCTGTGATCATTGGGTTTGGCTGAGGCTTCGTACAGTCGCTCTGTCTTCCAGACAGCTCCAGTACCATTGAGTCCAAAAGATCACAATGACAACGAAAAATGAAGCTTTCAAACAGAAAAAAACTGTGTTTGCCTCATTGGTTACTCAGTATGGTTTGTGTTGTTTCCCCAACACAAATAATCTCAGCAAGAATTGTACCTTTTTCTTCATGGTAGGCAATATGATGCGCAGCAACTTGCGTTTTCCTATAAAGACAAAATCATAGGTCTTATTTCCTATTCTTTGGCATATTTATGTCTTTCTAAACCATCTAAATTGCTTTCCACTCCCTGTTTATTAGATGTAGTTAGTAAGTCTCACAAATATAAAGGACCAGAATCGTGTTCTGTGGGATATCAAGAGATCAAGCAGCCTGAAGATGACATTATGGCACCACAGAGGGGGATGACATGGCCCTGAAAGAAGGCTGTAAATATCTATGACTGTCCTACTTGTCTGTAGTTTTGCCTTCAGCAGTTTTAGTTACCCACAGTGGATCATTTTCCATTCTGCCTATCACATCATCACAAGAATGGAGAGTACTATACAATGAGATGCTGTATTATAGTATATTTTATTATTTGCTCTACTTTATCATTAGCTATTATTGTTAATCCCTGACTGTGCCTAATGTATAAATTAAGCTTTATTACAGACATATATGTATAGGAAAAATAGAGTATATATAGGATTTGGTACTATGTACAGTTTCAGGTGTCTATTGCGGTTCTTAGAATATCTTACCTAAAGGTAAGAGAGCGTACACTACCATTGTGCCTGTGAAGGAACTCTTCCTGATTATTTTTGCCGAAAGGTATAGAAAAAGATTTCAGGTCAATTAGGCCAATAGCTGTGTGCTAACTGCCAGAGGTTGGCTGACTTGCTCCATTAAAGATGTCATATCCAGAAATGCACTTGTGATTGGTATCTCTACATATCCAGATAATTAAGCCTGTAATAATCTACCTTCATTTTCCATGACTCATTTGGTTTGTGAATCAAACATAGAGCTAATAAGAAATTGGAGTATTACAGATATTATAGGAATATTTAAACTCTTTGATGGTTTTACTAACCTCTATAATGACTCTGGGAATGCAAAATTGCTTCAGGTTTACATATCTTGACAGATGTTGAGTAAGATAGGGAGTTCCATGGATTTTCATTTGGTGTTTTCCACTTGCCATGGTCTGAGTGTTTGTGTCCCACAACTCATATATTGAAGCCTGACCTACAGGGTGATGATATGAAAGAGATGGGGACTTTGAAATGTCGTTAAGCTATGAAGGTGGAGATCACATGAATGGCATGCATGTTTTTATAAAAGAGGGTCGTTGAAACTCTTTCACTCTTCTACTACGTGGACAGAGGCAGAAGACATCATCATAGAAGGAGAAAATGAGGCCTCACCAAACACTAAATCTGTTGATGCCTTGATCTAGGACTCCTCAACCTCAAGAACTAGTGTTCAAAAATTATCCAGTCTATTTGTTACAGTGGCCTCAATGGACTAAGACACTACCATCATAAACTTCAGTTACACCTTCCACTCCTTTTCTATTGCTACCCTAGTTTAGCGCAGGATCTTGAAACATTTCCTGTGTATGGCCATTCTTTACCCTTGTAAACAGCCTGCAGGCTAGATCTACAGCCATACCTCTCCTGTGATTACCACAGATTAGAAGTTCTCCCCCCAACCCCTGCTCCACAAGCGGCCATTAGGGCTTTATGATTTTCAGCTTAGATCCTGAATTAGGAATCCAGAGCTTTCAGTTTTTTCCCATGGATAATCTCTGTGGGGTCATCAGAAATATCCAGTTGATCTCATCACCATTAAGAATGATATTGTCATTGTGGTCAATTAATGCAACCATTTGTTCTCCCAGAGCCTTGTCTTCCTGTGGTACTTACTTCTACACTCATTGAAATACTCGATGGCTAGTGAGAGGATCAGACTGCTAATATTCCTAGGCCTAAAAGGGAAGTGGGAGGGAATGGTTAGTAGAATAGTAAGAATAACTGTATAAAGAAGGGTAGTTAACAGGAGCTATAGATGTCAGTAAAGTCATACAGTCACCTACCTTAATAAAACAAAGTGAAAGTCAAGCAAACAAATAGCTAAACTCATTCCTCTCTCATCCTATAAGATTCTACTCTTGTTAGTGAAATCCCAACAGAAGCCAGAGGTGATGGGAACCTGTGAGCATGGATCATATCTGTCAGTCTTCTGCTGAACAGTGCAGAGAGAAGGGAGGATTTGGAAGGGCAAAATTAAGATATTTATTGTGTTTCACAGCTCTTTCAATTGGCTAAGTCCTTCACATCTTTTTCTCCTTAGTTTGGATGTTATTTCTTTGTAGTAGTTTTCCTAAAGCCATAAATACAAAATTATGCATCAAATTTCTTCTTTCTGCTCAGAATGTTTTCTTTTCTTTCTAGGTCTTACTACCCTCTCCAACCAGTATGTATAAATTCATTAGGGCTGCAGGTTAATTTGTGTAATGACTTACTCTTTTACATTTGCATTGAACATAGTTGTATTTTATACAACTTTTTCACAGTGGAATGGCAGCGACCATCTGGTAGCTTACACTTAGTACTTTTTTGTTTTGGTTTATTGAAAAAATGTGAATGAAATAATTGGGTCCATGTTGATAGATTTACAGCGTTAATCTCTGCAAATTAGATTATCTCTTTCAGGAAAATGACTTCTCAAATGTAAATCATTGTCACTGCCGTGACTTTTGCAAAATATAAATGTTGTAAATTATGACCACTGTTATGGTTAAAATCTGGGACATTCCCTCAAAGGCCTCATGTGCCAGGGGTGGAATTTTTAGGCAGTGAATTGATCATAGGCACTGTACTCATCAATGTGTTCATCCATGGATGAATTCAGAGCTAAATGTGGTGGAAGGAGGTGGAGCCCCATTGGATGCTGGTCATGAGAGAGTGATCTGGAAGGGAATATTTCACTTTCTCGGTTCTCCCTTCTTTCTCTGCTTCCTGGCCTTCATGAAGTGAGCAGCTTTCCTCTGCCAGGCCCTTCCTCCATGCTTTTTCTGCCACAGAGCTCACTGACTATGGGCTGAATACTCTAAAAATGGGAATCAAAATAAACCTCTCCTTCTTTAAGTTGTGAGTGTTGGGTATTTTATCCCCCAACGGGAAAGTGACTAATACAACCAGTCTGCACATCTAGTTTATATCATTTCTCAAAATAAATGCTATAAATACCTAAAATAGTTTTGTAATAATTCCTGTGTACTCATTTGTTTCTCTTTTTGTCATGAATTGTAATGTGTCTCCATTGAAAGTAGACAAGCACTGTGATTTAGATAAATGCCCCCTCACCCTGATTATGTTTCAGATATGGGACTTTTGAAAAGATCAGAAGGGTACTAACCTCTTTAATCCCCTTATGAACTTGCAGCTGAATATGCTGTTAGAAGGTAGAATCTACTTGGAGGAAGTAGATCACTGAAGGTGTTAACTAGGAGGACACATCTTGTCCCTAGCCCCTTTCTCTCTGGCTCTTTCACGTGGCCAGTCTCTCCTCTTCCTGGTTGCCACGAAGTGAACAGCTTTCTTTTGCCAGGCAATTCTGTCTTGATTTTCTGTCTTTATTTTCTTGATTTTCAGGTCCAGGGAAAAGGAACCAGTTAATTATGGACTGAAACCTCTGAAACCATGAGCCAAAATAAACTCTCCTTTAAATTGGTGTATGTGAGTTATTTTATTCAGGGAGACAAAAATATGACTAACACACATGCACAAAAAAAAAAAAAAATAGTTCCAGAGAAGTGCAACTGTTGGTGTGACTGTACTTGATGGTGTGTTCAGAAGCTTTTGGCGGTGGTTTGTGGGAGGAATTGGAAAAGATTGGAGAACTGGGCCAGAGGAATCCTAGAATACTGTAAGAAAAATTTGATGGGCAATTCTGTTGTAAATTCAGTAGACCTAAATGCCAATAGGAATGTGGGTAGTAAAGACTGTACTTATGAGGTTTCAGACAGGAACAAGGACTTTACTGTGAATCATACAAGACACCATTATGTTATGTTATTCTAGTAACTAACTTGTTTATACTTTGTCCATGTCCTAAGTCTTTGTGAGCTGAGTTGAGGGCAACAAACTAATTGATTTTGTTGAGGTTTCAATTGAAATTTCAAATTCCAATTTCAACTGAAGTTTCAGTGTAAAGCTCAGACTGTGACATGGATATTGCTGGCTGTTTTTAGCCATATTTACAGTGAGAATCGGGAGCAAAAAGCCACATAGTAGAACTCATAAAATGTGCAATTTGGCCAAAAAAGAAGCATATATAAAAGTGGGGACAAATAGAACATGGTCGCTGAAGAGATTAGCTCCACTAAAATGAAGCCAAGTGGTCTGCAACAGAATAATAGGAAAGATTCCTCAAGGACTTCTCAGAATTTGGCTAGGTCCCAACCATCACAACCTCAAGGGCATAAAAGTGTAAAGTCTTAAAAAATAATTTCCCTTAGAGAACAGTGCTGGGGTCTCCTGCTTAAAACACAGCCTTCTACAAGTTGTTTCCTCAGGATTTGATTTATCATGCTTAGGTTTGCAGGCACTCAGAGGCCACTAAAACGATGGCCCAAATGGGAGCAGCTACCACTCCAACTGGCAGTAGATCTTGGTGGTGTCCATGTGAAGCTGGTTTTGCAGGAATGCAGAATGCAAAAGTTACAGGGTCATGAAGGTTTCCACAGAGGAAGGCCTGGGAAGCCAGAAAATGTGCCCCTAAGAACGAAATGAGTGAATCTTGTGAGAGTCCTACCAAAGCTGCCATGGAGACCCCAAGAAGTTGGAGATTCTAGGAATGTAGAAGATCAGCTAAGGAAAATCATAGACAGAAAGCAGAGGAATGTCTGCTGAGGAAAACTGCAGGCAGTAAGCAGAGCCAGCCCGGGACAGAAGCTATATGGTCTATAATTAGACAGGCCACAGGGGTGGGACTGCCATCCTCTTGGACCCCCACGTCATGCTCCCACGTACCCCAGAAAGAAGTAGAACATACAGGTACTGCTAGGCATCAGAGTTTACTTGGCTAGGTTGTGGAATTGCTTTGCTCTTATTCTTTGCTATTTCCCCAATCTTCTGTTTCAGAGTGAAATGTTTGCCCTGTACCATTATATTGTGAGCATATATAATTTGCTTTTTGGTTTTTCTAAGGCTCACAGCTAAGAGTTTACTTTGCATCTCAGAAGAGACATTGGATTTGGACTTTTGAGCAGTGCTGAAATTGTTAAGACTAGTGACTCTTGGGGACAGACTAAATGTATTTGTATAAAGAAAGGCACACAAGGCTTTTGGGGGTTGGGGCAAAATGTTACATTTTGGATCAAGAATGTGTTTGGAGGTGGGGTTTTTGAAAAGTGATTGGAGCATACTAACCTTGTCAATAGGTTAATCAATTGATAAGTTCATAGCTGAATGGGCAGTCTGGAAGAAGGAAGTCATGGAGGCCTAACCTGGAAGGGTATTTTTTGTCTTAGTCCCTTCTCTTTCACACCCCGTCCCAAACATCTTAGCTGCTATGAGGTGAGCAGCTTTCTTCTGCTAGGCACTTCCAATATGATGTTCTGTCTCACCTCAGGTTCACACCAACAAAATTGGCCAGCCATGGACCTAAACCTCCGAAACCATGAGCCAAAATAAATCTTTCCTCTTTTAAGTTGATTTATGTCAGGTATTTTGTCATAATGGATAAAAGTTGACTAACACATGTACTGGTATACTGACTTTACTTTTGGCAGACTAACACACATTTCTGAAAGAACAAAGAAATGTTTTTGGAATTTTGAGAGACAGTTCAGTGATCCATCATGGGTAATTCTGAAATAAATGTGGACTAAGAAAGAAAAAGTAACAGTCAAACATTATATTATGTGTCAGACAGGATGCTAGATGCTTTACTTGCTTAAATTTAGGATTACAATGCAACAAATGTATAATCATATTTCCATTTTACAGATTAGAAAATGGAAGCTTAGAGGAGTTAATTGATAGAACTATTTAAGTAGTAAAAAATATTTTCTTTAAGAATTCACTCTTTTTTTCTTTCTTTGAGAAATCTACATTTGTAGGCCAAGAGTAAATATATTTTCCTTAAATGTAATTTTAGGAGATTATTTGGCAGCATATAGAGAAAATTTAGTCCTTCTCAAATGAAGCCCTCTCTCTTATCAAGTAGTAAAATACAGTCTTTAAAATGTAAAGGCAGTTCACAAGAATAAGCTTAGTGAGATCAAACTGGGAGTCAAATAATTTATCAGATATGAACATGCCTGATCTTTTTTTTTTTTAGAACTAACTTATTATGGTAACATTTTGATGTTAATTGACACCAATGTTGATTGTGGTTTCTGAAATTGCATTTATCTTGTATGTTAAGTGATATTATGCAGCAATATCACTATCATCTGTTGTATCAAGTTCATAGGAAACTTACTTGAAATGGTTTTCTTTCATGGTTCTAACATATTCAGAAAGATTAACTGTATGTTGTTATCCATGCAATGGAGTCATGGAATTCTATCTGGTCAGCCTTTGGCAATATTGAGACACTTACAATGGCAATTTAATAGTGACACAACTCCAAAGATGTGTCTAGTTCCTGCAGATAGTCTACAGTGTAGTGGAGCTCAATAAGACAATATGGTTTGTGTAAAATGCCACAATAAAATATTGGTTCAAATGGTTCAAAATATTAGCAAGATTTATTTTCACTAAAAGTATGGAAATTATCTGCACAGGCATTTCTGTGAAGCAAAGTTCAGCATACTTTTTCTATGAAGGGATTTCAAGTTATGCATTCTCTGTCATAGTCAGCCTTGTACTGAAGCATAAAGGTGGTCATAGACAATATATAAAGGAATGTGGATCTATATGTCAATAAAACTTTGTGGACATTGAAATTTGAATTTATATATTTTCAATGTATTGCAAAAAATCTTTGTTATTCATGACCAATTCAAAAACAAGCAATGGGGTGTATTGGGCTCATGGATAGTTTGCTGATCTCTTTTTCTTGCAGTCTGATCAGGATAGATTTAGCCTTCTTTTATGGCCAATTAATATATGTTCTGACAAGAATAGCTGAATGTTCACAAATAATTCATACTCGCTCTTCTGGGGAACTGGAGAAGTAGCTGTTTAGCCAAGATCTCACCCTTTTCTCTCAATTGGTTCTCATCAAAGAGATGCAAGTGGAGGCAATGTTTTTGGTCTCCTCCAAGATAAGCACCTAATCAATTCCTCTTATACAAAAATAAGAGGACTTTAATAACCCAAATGCCCAGCAACTAATGAATGGCAAAAAAAAAAAAAAAAAAAGAGAGAGCACTTTAAGACCTCAAGGAAATGTACAGACACAGAAGGACAGAATGGAAGGAGTCTGAAGCTTTGAGCCACTGCACAGGAGAAAGATTATCTACAGACTACAGTACCTCCACTAAAATGTTATCAGAGGGTGTAATAAACTTATTTTGTTTAAGAAAATAAAGGAGCTTACCTGTTACAGCCGCAGTATTAGGCAAACTAACACCATACTGATAATTTATCCAACACTTGCAATGTATAAACATATCTTAGAATGAAAGTTGACTTTTCTCTCTTTTATTCCATGCGGAGGGGTGGTAGGTGCTATGGCGGGAGAATGCTGAAAGGTTGTACAAACTCTTGGTCACACTGTGATCTTCTGTCTACTTTGATCATTTCACTTCGAACAAATCTCTTCCATGGACTCATTTTTAAATATAGATCACAGATGATGGGAATTCTGATTAATGTTTTATAATGTCTGTCTATATGTCACTTTTAAGATTGAATCCCAAAATATTTTAGTTTTGCATATGTAGTTTTCCATTTAGTTTTGTGTATATAGTTTTTTTTTTGTTTCCATCTTTCTGTCCAGGCTCATTTCTATAGTGACACAATTTGGACTCCTTATTATCCTTTTCTTTACCAGATCTTTGAATGTTCTATTGTCTTGCTATAAATGTTTAATTCTTTTGTTAACATCCACTTTTTCTTCAGG